>CAUYPO010007579.1:0-16802 GCA_963574435.1 Cheirogaleus major | reverse complement strand
CTTTAAAATATAAAAATCGTGTTGTTTAGGAATCTATACATAAGGGGTAAAAGGAGGCCAGGCGCAGTGGCTCACGCCTGTAATCCCAGCACTCTGGGAGGCCGAGGTGGGCGGATCGCTCAAGGTCAGGAGTTCGAAACTAGCCTGAGCAAGAGCGAGACCCTGTCCCTACTATAAATAGAAAGAAATTCGTTGGCCAACTAAAAACATATATATATATAAAAATTAGCTGGGCATGGTGGCGCATGCCTGTAGTCCCAGCTACTCGGGAGGCTGAGGCAGGAGGATCGCTTGAGCCCAGGAGTTTGAGGTTGCTGTGAGCTAGGCTGACACGGCACTCTAGCCTGGGCAACAGAGTGAGACTCTGTCTCAAAAAAAAGGGGGGGGGGTAAAAGGAAAGCAAGAAAGTGAACACTGCTAAAGTCAGGATAGTGGCTACCCAGGGATGGAAGAGATTTGGACTGGGAAAGGACATGCAGAGATCTTCTGAGGTGCTGGCAATGCTCTGGGTGTTTTTTAAACTGGTATAGTAGTTACTTAGGTATTTGCTTTATAATCACTCATTAAATTGTACATTTGTTTTATACGTTTCTCTCTACATATTTCACAATAAAATGCTGGAAGGGAGGGAAGAAGGAAGGAAAGAAAGAAGGAAGGAAAGTAAGAAGGCATAAATAAGGCCAAAACAAGAAAACAAACAAAAAACCCGGAAAAAGCATTCTAACAATCAGGTTTCTGTATACTATGATGCAAGAAATTTTAAATATTTATTATTATGTAAAATTCAAGCAATTTTTTTAAATCATGGAAAATAAGAAATCAGAAATTATTCATAATTCGTACCACACAGTGAAAACATTAATATTAATAGTAATAGTCAATACTATATTTAATTGACTAGGCCACAAGAAATTTTTATTTGTAAATTTAAAAAATGAATTCTTATAATTACTCTATTACTATAAACTACTTAATAAATGCCCTTGATGGCTACTTAACTATATTCTTATTCTAGAGCTTTATAATTGATAATAATGTACCTGGGACAATCATACTCTTTGCTGAAGCAGAAAAAGCTACTAAATTTTTTTAGCAGAAAAACTATGTCCTTTTAGGAATTTTACAATAATAATAATAAAACAGCTGACATTTGTAGCAATTTACAAAGTGACCTCATACATATTATTTAGTTTGGCCCAACAACCTGGACCAGGTAAGGTAAACTGGGAAGATACCCTTGTACTTATTTTACAGGTAAATCCTCCCCCAACCACTGCCCCCCCCAAAAAAAAACTCCACAAAAACCAAAACAGCTGAGATTCAAGGAGGTTAACGAATTTGTTCAAGATCATAAACGTTACAAGTCGTAAATCTAGGTTTTAAACCTAAGCCTATTTTCTTAAACTTTTTATTATAGAATTTTACTATAAAAGAACACAAAAATTGACGGGTTAGTATAACAAACCCCACATACCCATCATTCACCTTCAACAACAGCCAACTCATGGCCCATCTTGTTTCACCTATAACCATGGTCCCTTCTCACTGAATTATTTTGCAGCCAATCCCAGACATCAGATCATTTCATCTGAAAATATTTCAGTCTGTATATCTAAAAGATAAGGACTCTTTTTAATAATTTAACAAGATAACATCATACCTTTAAAAATTAACAGTAATTCCTTAATATCATCAAATATTTGGTCAGTCTTTAGATATCTTCCTTTTGTCACATACATATTTTTCTTTTTTAAAAATTAAATGTTTCATTGACACAGAATCTAAATAAGATCTATTGCATTTGACTGACATGTCTCTTATGCCCGTTTAAATTAATTCCTCTCTCTTTTCTTTTTTCCTTGTAAATTATTTGCTAAGGAATTTAATTCGTTTGTCCCTAGCAGTTTCCACATTCTATAATTCACTAGTTGTATCTTGGTGGTGCCATTTAACTTGTTTCTCTGTCTCTTGTATGTCCTGTAGTCTGATGTTAAACCTAGGGACTTGTTCTGATTCAAGATCAATTTTTTGGGCAAGAATATTTAATGGGGTGTGGCTCTTCGTGTGATGTTAGCAGCCATTGATGATCAATGCCTAGATCCGTTATTTCATTAGAGTTTTCCAAATGGTGATATTCTATCAGTCCTTCTTCATTCATTGGCAGGAATACTTTTACAAAAAGAAACCTTTTCTTTCATCAGCTATTTGGTCATCCTGAGGTTCAGTTCATACAGGAAATCAAATTAAAGGCATGATTCTTTCCCGCTACTTAACCAGTTTTCAGAATAATGAGTTAAAAACCTAGGGCTTTGAACAACAAATTCAGTATTCTTAATCAGAGATTAGATAAAATGTCTATCTAGAAGATTATCTATTTCTATCTAAATGATTTCCATAGGAAAGATTGAGTCAGTGAAACTTAATTTTACTTTGAAGTAAAAATACTGGTCAAAATCTGGTAAAACAGAAACATTTTACTAATTTTTATCATAAAGACTTCAATAACCCAGACTTAGTAAATCACATATCTTCTCGTCCTTTTCTTCTCACACTGTCATTTTGGGGGTGAGATGGGGCTAGGAGAGTAGAGGTAACAAGATAAGACTGCAATTTAAAGGGGGAAAAACTCAACTCCAAATGGATTTTTCTTTAAGAAAGAAACCCAAAACCAAAAGAAAACAGGTAAAATTAGCTATTGAAATTATGGCCATGTGAATCAACCCTTGCTCCCTACATCTGGCAGTACTTAGCTCCCCGAGGGCACGCTTGGTGTCCTAGGGCACCGTTACACATGTTTGACCAGCCAGGCAACAACAAAGGACACAGAGGCTATAAAAAGAGGCAGCAGGTAACCATCAGGCCGACCAAATGGCTGAGGCACTTTGACAAAACACACAATGAAGCAACTGGTTTTTCCCATGGCTGAAAAGTCAATGATGGAGGGCTTTATTTTAGGATTCAAATGCCACAACACGCCTCTTTAAGTCACTGGGTTACTTCCTCGGTTTAATCAGGTCCTCCAATCCTCCCTTTTCTTTCAGACACTCAGTGAAAAGCGTTAGAGATGAGCTGTACAAAGCCACCTTGTCTTCTTGCCAAAAACCCATCTGAGAATTCAACTAGATTGTTTTCTGGACTCTACCCCCAGACCGTGCAGGAAGTGAGGATACCAAGTTATTCTGGAAACATTTTGCCATTATGCTCGAAAAGAGACTAAAAGCATGCATGAACAACATCTTCCTTCTTATGATATGATATCCACTTTATAATACAATTCAGATGAGTACAGTACTATAGTTTTAAATACTGGTCCCATCAAAGTGAACATTTTATAATTATAAAGGACGGGCTTTGCCTGCCTTTTCCACAGCCTAAAGCCCTCTTTTGGAGCCCCTGATAGGTGAGTGTCTCCCTTCTCTCTCACCAGGAATCCCTCCCTTCCGCTCTTCCTCTGGCGTCTGTACCAAGACTATTAGAAACATATCCAATTCACTCCTTCCACTGTAACTTCAGCAAAACACAGGAGTAATAACTCCTATTAAACTAAGGCTTTTGAGGGATATTCCCTTAACCCAAAGAAATAATTCTAATATGTAGTTAGAAATTTTATGTTCCAAGCAGGCTATCGGGGAGATATTTTGAGGCCAGCGGACCTTTCCAATTATGTCAAATTATACCATTTGTTAACAATCTGTTTTGTAAATATGAAGCTCTGGGGTGAAAAACTATAAACATCTCTAGTCTCCTAGTAAAATATTTCTGAATTATGAATTTTTGAAAATGAGTACTTAAGATAAAATATTCCTAAATTTTCAGTCATTATGCCTTAAAACAATTTCTTAGAACTATGCAACGGAAGATGTTTTTATAATATAAGATTATACATATTATACATACATGTGGGTATATGTTTAATTATAGAATTAAGATATTCTTTAACAAACATATCACATAAAATTAAATACTTGAAGAAGCTAAATATATTTTCATTTTTAAGTATACAAGAAAGTTAAATGGAAGACTCTCTTAAGAAATAGACTATTTCCTGCTGATTTATGTTACTCCAGTGTCTCCAATTTAAGACAAAAGGCAGAAAGGTAATTGCTGACTGCATTATGACTTATTACAAAACCAGAAGCAGATCAAGGATTTGAATTTAGAAAGATACTTTCAAATGCTGAAGGCTGAGGCCAGAGTTCATGGGTGAAGAATGCAGACCCCAACGTAGCAGCAATGTTGTGTCACACATTCTTGGATCCCCTTATTTCTTGCCTGCTTTAGTTCATTTCCACCTCTGTGATGCTTTTTTTAATGTAGGTTTAAAAATGAGTTACAGCAGGGCAAGGCAGGGTGGCTCATGACTGTAATCCAAGCACTTTGGGAGGCCGAGACAAGAGGATCACTTAAGGCCAGGAGTTTGAGACAGGGCTGGGCAACACAATGAGACCCTGTCTCTATTAATACAAAAACTTCAAAAAATTAGTAGGGCATAGTGGTGCAAGCCTTTAGTCCCAGCTACCAGGGAGGCTGAGGCAGGAGGATCACTTGAGCCCAGGAGTTAAAGGCTGCAGCGAGCTATGATCACTCTATTGAACTCCAGCCTTGGTGACAGAGAGAGACCCTGTCTCTTAAAAAAAGAGAGAAAGAGAGAAAGGGAGAGAAAGTGTGTGTGTACACTACACCAGGGCCAGTTATTTTCATGGGCTATAGTTTTTTCATCCACCTGCTATTCTGGAAATTGTTTGCCTGCCATACATGCTCATACTATGGGGAACTCTAAGACCAGAAAACATAATCCCTATCCCTGCTTCACTGTAATATAGATAATTTCTTCAAGCTTTTGCCTATACAGTATTTTATAAATGGACAAGAATTAAAAGATGCTGGAGTTTTTCTAGTTCAAGGGATTTTTAGGCATATTTTTCCACAAAATAAAAAAAAAAATATATATATATATATATTTTGTTTGTTTGTTTGTTTTGAGATGGGGTCTCACTGTGTTGCCCAGGCTAAAGCATGCTAGTGCAATCACAGCTCACTGCAGTAACAAACTCCTAGATTCGAGCCTCAGCCTCCAGAGTAGCTAGTACTACAGACACAAGCCACCACCCCCAGCTAATATATTTTTTTTAGAGATGGGGTCTCACTGTGTTGCCCAGTGGTCTCAAACCCTGAGGTCAAGTGATTCTCCTGCCTTGGCCTTCCAAAGTGTTAGCGTTATAGGTCTGAGCCACCAAGCCTGATAAATATATTTTAAAAGCAGATAAATCAGTACATTTATAACTATTGGCTATAGTACACTGTATTTTGAAAGGTGATACATTCTCTGTGGAGTTTGACTGAGCATCTCCTGGTGTGTTATGCTTTGACCATGCATTTCTATTGAATTCTTACTCTTCTATTTTCCTACTCTCTTTAGGCTGTCCTATAACTAGAAGACTAAAAATGGTCTATAAAGTTATTAATACTTTAACAATAAATACATATAGTAACATTAATCATAACAAGTTGATGAGAAAATCAAGAATAAAATCAGAATACATTTTTAATGTCCTTAATTATTAATATTAAAGGGAATTCATATCTCTGATGGGCATTAAAAACAAGTACTGTCTTTACTTTTTCACTCCTAAGAAACTGGTTTTCCACCATAGCTTCAAATTTTCTAGTTTTTTAGCATATCTAAATCTATTTGTTATATAGTTCCCAGCAAAACAAACTTCTTTTTCTTTACAAGTCTTCCTTTCATAGATGTCCATATCACTGGTAAGTAAAAAAGCAAGTTGCAGATCATGTAAAGCATGATATCATTAAGAAAATTACACACACACACATACACACACACAGAGGTTTGCACATGTATAGAGAAAAAAAGTCTAGGCAACGATCATTACTAAAGTTTTCCTGCTTAAAACTCTTCACTGTTTGTCAACTGCTCTTTGAACACAGTTCCAGCTCCTCCCTATGGCCTCCGAGGGCCTGGACGGTCTGGCCCCACCTCCCTCTCCAGCCTCCCTGTCACTCAGTGCCCGCCAGCCACAGGGCCCCCTTTCTGCTCCTCAGACACACTAAGCCCTTTCGGCTCTGCGTTTGCTCTTTCACCAACTCCTCTCATCACTGGCCTATTCACATCCTTCGGGCCTCAGCTCAAATATCACTTCATCAGCGAGGCCTTCTGGGACCTCTCTCTAAAGTGTTCCCCCAGGTTAACTCTCACCCTCTTAACTTTATTTCTTTCCAAGCACTTTCTCCATTCTGGAGTTATTGTGTCTATTTGTCTAACTGTGTCTTACTGTCTCCCCTATCAGAATGGCAACTCCATGAGGTCTGAGACCCCAGCACCCACCAGTCTACCAGGCACATGTAATCACGCCCCAGGTGAGGAGGCTTATAGCTGTGGGGCTCTGTCCCTCCCTTTCTTCAGGTCTCTTCAGCCTGGTAAAGTCCTTATCACTTTGTACTTGAATCTTCTTCTTTTAGAGTCTAGCAAATTTTACTTTCTTATTAAAACAACTATCCATAGGAGCAGACACAATGGAAGGTAGAAAGTATAGTTACTTGAATTGTTACCTGAAAAGGTAGGGGTGAGAAAACTTCATGATTTAGTACAAATGACAGTTGAAGATAAATTAAAAATAGAGAAAAGGTTTTTTTGAAATTAAAAAGTCAGAAGAGAAAATAAAATACACACATGTGTATATGTATAAAATTATATATGTATAAATCAAATATACATGTGCACACATCCTTACATACACAAATGCAGTCACGTGTCACTTAACGATGGAGATACATTCTGAGAACTGCATCATTAGGCAGTTTTGTCATTGTGTGAACATCATAGGGTGTATTTACACAACCCTAGATGGTATAGCCTGCTACACACCTAGGCTATCTGGTACAGCCTAATGCACTGAGGCTACAAACCTATACAAGCATGTTAGTGATTACCGTAGGCAATAGTAATACAATGTATTTGTGTATCTCAATATATCTAAACATAGAAAAGGGACAGTAAAAATACAGCATTATATTCTTATGGGACCACAGTCATATGTGCGGTCCATCATTGGCCAAAACATCATTATGCAGTGTATGACTCTGGCGGGTGTGTGTGTGTGTGTGTGTGTTTGATTTACCTATAAGTGCAAGATGACACCTGAAGCCTAATTCTAGATGCAAAGGTATGAGGTATATGGTTTTATGTGTTAGGTTGGGAATTTTCTAGTGTTTATCACCTATCCCAGTGTCTGACATATAATCGGCAATCAGTACATTTGTTGGATGAAAGAATAAGTCCATTCATTCCCAGTTCCTGGAATCTATCGGGATGTAAGATCTTGGCAAATCCATCCACATTCTTCTGGCCCCTCTTCTAGACACGCACATATAACCCTTCGCATTGCCCTGAAGTAGAGACTGGGGTGTGGGGAATCAATGTGGTTATTTTTTTTTTTTTAATTTTTAATTTTTTTTATTTCAGCATATTATAGGGGTAAAAATATTATGGTTATATATATTGCCCATGCCCCCCCACCCAATGTGGTTATTGCTGTATGTAATAATTGTCTGCCCCTGATCCAGAAACTTAGGTTTGCTGTCAGGACAAAATAAATAAATATAGATGTTAAAAACTCATCACCTTTCCTCAGGATAGGATGGGGGTACAGAATTGGTGGCTCTGGCTCACTTGTACTTATATGTCGGTCAATGTACTTGCAACTGTGATTTCACCATAAGCTCCCAAACTTTCTGTTTAATTGTGTAGTCATCCATTCATCTTAACTTGTTTCAGAAACTGAAATAAATGTTGGGGGCCGGGCGCGGTGGCTGACGCCTGTAATCCTAGCACTCTGGGAGGCCGAGGTGGGTGGATCGCTCAAGGTCAAGAGTTCAAAACCAGCCTGAGCAAGAGTGAGACCCCATCTCTACCAAAAAATAAGAAGAAATTAATTGGCCAACTAAAAATATATAGAAAAAATTAGCTGGGCATGGTGGCGCATGCCTGTAGTCCCAGCTACTCGGGAGGCTGAGGCAGAAGGATTGCTTGAGCTCAGGAGTTTGAGGTTGCTGTGAACTAGGCTGATGCCATGGCACTCTAGCCCGGGCAACAGAGTGAGATTCTGTCTCCAAAAAAAAAATGTTGGGGCCACTAGCACAAATTTTAAAGATTACTATATCATGAAAATGAAACTAAGATATGAAAGCAAGAAAGCTTTTGTGCTTTCTGTAGCAAACAGAACATCTGAATAGGCAGCTACAAGTTCACTGTGAAAGCTCTAAAAGCCTAACTCAGAAAAGGAAGAACCCATGATGAGATGAACAGGTTCATGAACTACTTACTAAGTTACTTACTAAGTACAGGGCTCTCCCTAAGGAAATCACGGATCTCAGCAATGATCATCAATGGCTGCTAACATGATAAAAAGACAACCAAACACGGGCCTCCTGATGGATGCATATGACACTACCTATGATATATTCCTGCCACAAAATTGAACTTGAATCTGATCAAACTTCAGGATGGAAGTGATGGAACAACCAATTTGCAGGAAACAGGAGGGGGAAAAAGGTAAATGACATCATGGACATGTAATAAGCAAAATGAAGACTGAGAAAATCTACAGAACAAATGACCTGATTTCTTCAACAAATAAATCACAAGGAAAAAAAAGGGAGGAGGAGAAACCTATAGATTAAAAGACACATCAGTCAAATGCAATGTTTGGACTATGTTTGGTTCCTGATTCCAACAAATCAACTGTGGGGGAAAAAAGGAAGAGACAATCAAGAAAATCTAGACACTGACATATTTGATACTAAGAAATTATTCTCAAATTTTGTAAGGTTTAACAATAGTACCTTTTTAAAAGAGGACTTATATTTTAATATTTTAGAAATGCTTACTAAAATATTTACAGATGTAATGATGTGTCTAACATTTGCTTCCACAAATCATCTATGGAGGAGGGGTGAAGGAACAGATGAGTATAGAGGTATATCAAGATTATTGGCCAGGCGCAGTAGCTCAAATCTGTACTCCCAGTGCTTTGGGAGGTGCCAAGGCAGGAGGACTGCTCGAGGCCAGGAGTTTGAGACCACCCTGGGCAATACTGCAAGACCTCATCTCTACAAAAATATTAAAAAATTAGCTGGGTATGATGGTGTGCACCTGTAGTCCCCTACCTACAAGGGATGCTGAGGTGGGAGGATCACTTGAGCCCAGGAGTTCAAGGTTACAATGAACTATAAACCTCTACACTCCAGCCTCAGCAACAGAGTGAGACTGTCTCTAAAAAAATATATATATATTGAAATTGGTTGAAGTTGGGTGATGAGTCTGTGGAGGCTTATTATACTATTCTCTTTAATATCTTTAATATATAGTTAAAATCTTTCATAACAAAAAGCTAAAAAAAGAGATTCTCTCAGTTATTAATAATATCCATCAAAAAACATCTATGCCATATATCATGTAGTCCAAAAATTGCATCAGTATCACACTGGGTGCTTACTAAAATGCAGATTTCTATGGAAATAAACTTTTCTCTCAGGACTGCTTTAGCTGTGTCCCACAGATTTTGATAACTAAAATGCAGATTTCTGGGCTCTGCCCCAGACTTACTGACTCAGAAAACCCTGTTAGGAACCCAGAAATCTATATTTTAACAAACTACTGATTTTTAAACACACTGATGTTTCTTACACAAATGACTTTTACATACGCTTAAGTTTGAAGACCACTGGCCGGGTGCTTTCTGTCAGGTTTTATTTCTCACTTTCCAAATGAGAAAATCAAAGATAAATTAACTGGCCAGAGTTCACTATGAAACAGTGAAGGAACTGAGTTCTCTGAACCTCTCAAATCTTCACTTTCTAGTTTACTGGTGAAGTACCAACTCAGCAACGTGACCTTATTTTAAAATGTATTATCATTAGCTTTCAAAAGTTTGGTTCAAATTCCACCAGAACCAATTTACCCTTCTGACCATTCAAAATTAAAACACAGACACACACACCCATATCCCATATAATATATCTTTAAAAAGAGGGCTCTATCAGGATGTAAGAGATATAGCTTTGGCACTCTGATAAAGTGGAGGTGTTCATGGCCAAATCCCTGGGATTTGGCTGAAAATTGAAAGCCTATTTTCATTTGATAGCGTTTTAGTATAAGGCAGCGGTCCTCAACCTTTTTGGCACCAGGGACCGGTTTCATGAAAGACAATTTTTCCTTGGATGGGGGTGGGGGGATGTGGGGGGCAGAGCTCTGTGGCCCGGTCCCTAACAGTCTGCTGCCCAGGGGTTGGGGAACTACAGGTAGGTATAAGGTGTATGGGGATGGGCAGTGGAGATCTGCTTGCTGTTGCATGTCAGGAGGCCATGTCTTTTGCATGGTTAGGTTTCTAGAGGCCAACTTTTATCTGTCCAGAGAGGTCACTGCTTGGGGTACGTGGTTTGGGTTTCTCAGAGCTCTTCTTGTTTGTGAAGACACCCTTGGCTTCAGTGCTTGGTAATGATCTTTCTTCAGGTAACTAGAGAAAGTATGAGGTGGGCACATTTTTCTGTTTATCTAAATGGCTACATTCACAC
Organism: Cheirogaleus major; assembly: GCA_963574435.1. Taxonomy (NCBI): domain Eukaryota; kingdom Metazoa; phylum Chordata; class Mammalia; order Primates; family Cheirogaleidae; genus Cheirogaleus; species Cheirogaleus major. Next base: position 6,209 of record CAUYPO010007579.1, on the reverse strand, counting down.
TCCTCCTGCTTTTTGGTATTAATCCAAGTGGTCTGATTTGGAATTAAGAGAGGGATTAAAAATGGAGATACACAGATCCTTAAGCAAAAACAAGTACTTTCATTTTTTCCTAATATTTTATGAAAAATTTCAAACATACAAAAAAGTTGGAAGAATTTTACAGTGAACACTCTCACTTACTACCTAGATTTTACAATTAGCATTTTACTATAGTTGCTCTTTATTACATTTCTAAATGTTCCACTATCTATCCACCCATTCATCTTTTTCTTTCTGGATGCATTTCAAAGTAAGTTTCAAAGATCAAGATCAGTAGCCACCTCCACCACACTTCAACAAGCATACATTAACCAGACTTCAATATATGTTTACAAGTTCCTTTTTTTGTATTTTAAGGTAAAATTTACATACCATGATATGCACAAATCTTAAGGGTACCATTCAATGAGTTCTTATAAATGCACACACCTGTGTAACCAAACACCCATTCAGATATAGACTTTTACCAGCATTCTAGGAGGTTCTCTCCTCCCTCCCTAGAAAATCCCTACTTTCACCCAGGACCTATAGAAATATGAGATCTGATGCTTCCATATCAGGGACTAAAATCACTGTAACTCTTACCAAGTGGGACAACTTAGGCCAGAGATTATTTTACTTAGATCACATTAACGTGACAATGAGAACAAAAACTTCAGTCCTTGAACAGTCAGTTTAGTGCTTTCTCCACCTCACTATAAACGAAATTTTCATTTTAAAACTTCTAAATTAAATTAAATTCATGACTTCTAAATTCATGACTTCAGACTGTTTCCAAGCAAACAATATTTTTAATATAACTTTTTATCAAGACAACCCTGCAAGAATAGCTAGTATAGAGGAAAGGAATCATAAATGCATTAAAAAAAAGAGACTAAAAATAATTCACATAGAAAATGCAATTAAGTTTAATTACATTGCCTGCTAATACTCCCCCTACAATCTCAGAAACAAGTGTTTGAAATATAGTCTAATGAAAGGGAAAGCCCCTAGTATATTACAGAGGTTAAAAAGCATACATTTACTTAATATTGAATTTATATTATTACTCCAAATCTAATATAACCCAGATTTCAAAAATTCATTAATTATAAAAAATTAATAATTCTATCACTTTCTACTTATGCAAGCAAAGGCCGTAAGATTACCAAGAATATTCTTAGGCTATCTGAAAACTACCAATAAACAGCATCTTTTTTATTTGTTTAATAATTGCTGTCATTCTTTTTGTAAGCAGAAATCACAAGATGTCAAACAAATTCTGCCTTGACTGTGAGTACTGATAGATGTCTCTGCTTGTTTTTATTAAAAACAAAAAGATTTCCCTCCATTAATTACCAACACTGGAGAAGTAGGGGCACTGTGGGGATGTTCACCAGCCTCTGGGCAAGCAGAGATGCGGCACAAGAAAACCACAGAGCAAATGTGAATGCCGGAACACATTTTTCTCTAACTCCCTTGGGGATCTAGCGACGCACGGGGGCAGGGAGGGATCATGTTTATCAGTCACAACAGTCCATCTGGGCCAGGATCCAGGTAGTCTGCATGTCTAAATTTGATGAAATATAGGCGCCACCAGGTAACAGTAGTGGTCAAGGAGCTTGCCAGAAACCTGTAACTCAAAACTAAAAAATGAAATTAAAAGACTGCTTTAGCCGGGCAATTTCTTTCTTCAGGATGCAATAACTGCAAACTACAAAGTTGAAAGAACAGACAATTCTTTGTGCATTTCAAAGGTTCTTCTTCCTAATGTGATACAACATCTGGGCCAGAAAAATACACGCAAATATTTTCAAACTTGCATTTCAATACCAAACTGTAACGTGTCAGCAGAACTTGCCCTCCTCTTCCTCCTTTCCTCTTTCTCCCCTCTACATTCTGCACCGGGGTTTGGCCTGTGGCAGGGAGCCGAGGCCAGGGAGGTCTTGGGTGTATCCGGAGGGCAGGTACCGGGGCAGTGGTGGCTGAGCAGACGCCTGACCCTGTCCTGTCAATAAACCTTAACCCCGACCTGCCAAGCCCCTGAGCCGCTCTTCTCTGTCTAGCCTCTTCTCTAATTGCTCTAAAAATGACTCTTCATTTAAAAGTACCTTTGTGTAAACACCCCACAGGAACTGACAGTCATCAGAATTACCACACAGTTGTAGTATTTAAGAAGTGCAAGAAAAGTCTTTCATTGTGGTAGGACTTTGAAAAACCATTGCAACTGCAAAATAATACTCATCTCTCGTTTAGCTGGCTCTGCAGGTGACATTAATTTTGACTTTTAAGACTGTTTACAATGAAATGCTAGATCTTTTGATTAACTTATTTGAGAGTAAAGATGGAGAAGTGATTTTCCCCATAGAAACAGAGCGTTTCTCTTACTTCTAAGCACCCCAGAGAGGTAAAACTAAAGTCCTACGCTTCCTCGTTTCATACAAGGAGGCTTCCCCATAAATTCTAAAAAGACCAATATCTTTTTACCTAAATGTGAAAATGTAAACAAAATATTAAAATGGGGAGGTGAGTAGATTAGAGGTTTTGGAGTAAAGGTTTTTGTTGTGGTGGTGGCTGTTTTTAAATAATAAAATTAACTCAGCCTTATAGACAAGTGCAAACCACTTTTTCCTGGTTTGTGGCTTTTTTTTATATAGTAGTAAAAAATTTATATCAACATAATTTATTTTGACTCCTTGGAAGCAATTCCCTGAGCCACTAAATTATTTTTTTTTCTATTGACATAATGGGAAAGCCATTTACTATCAATTTTAGAAATGGAAAACCAGACCTGAATTTTGCAAATACAAAGTTCTCTTCTGATTGGGTATAGGTTAATTTCTGCCTTTTAAAGTATGGCTTATATAAATGGCTCAAATTAAATGAATTACTAACTCCAGTAATTTATTACTAAATACTGACAAATTAAAAGAAAGCCCCCCTCATGTTCTATTTTCTCCATAGTACTTATCGTCTCCTAAAATATTCAGTGATTTACTTATTATATTTATTGCCTATCAGTGCAAGCTCCTTGAGAGTAGGGATTTTTGTCTGTGCTAATGTACTCCAAATGACTAGGACAGTGTCTGGCATACAGTAATCCCTCGATAAATAGTTTTAGAATTGATGAATAAAAAATTGGACACATTAAGCAAACACTCTTATAAGAAATAAAGGTATTTATCTTATTTCTACTTATCTACCTTGTCCTACATTTCAGTATAAGCTATCTTATTGGGGGCATAAAAGAAGACTGCCCATGCTTTTTTGTTGTTGTATTTAATCAAATACCCAAAAGCTTCCCTCCCCACTTAAATTGTAAGGAGGAAAGCCTTGATGTTTCATAGTTGAAATAGATTTTAGAAACCACTTAAAACTGAGGTTGGAGCCATTAGAATCCCCCAAAGAACTTGTGGAACATACAGACTCCCAGACCCCATTCCATACCTACTGACTTAAAAGTCCCTATGTTCAAGTGATTTATAGTCTAGAAGGGAAAAAAAGATAAACCAATTAACCACTTAGAGGTATGATCTGGATGCTACTGGAACCAAGGGTTGGTACATATAAATTAAACTGTACTTGAGCTGAATTTTAAAGAATGAGCAGAACTGTGTTTGTAGGTGAAGATTAGTGGCAGTATAGTATATGCATATCACATACAGAGTAGTCTTTGTAAAACCCATAGGTGCCATGGCATGAGGAAAGAGGTCCATCACGAAATTAGAGATGTAGGCTGAGGGTCAAAATAAAAAGAGCTTTGCATTCTAAAATAAGGAGTTTAAATTTTATCTTAAAAAATATGGGAAGACAATAAAGTATGCTGAGCACAGAAAAGTTATGACATTTAAATTTTAGAAATACCTGCAGAATGGACTGCCTGGGGTGGGGCTGGAATTAGGGGAAGATTGGAGACACAGATAAATGAAAAAGCTATTGTAGTATGGAAGAGGACAACAGATGATCTGTTGTCCTAACTGGGAAGCTACCCAGGAAGCAGAATCTACAGTGGCTGTGTGTTGGGATGAGTAAGAAGTCTAGGAACCACCTACCTACCCTTTTTTCTTCCCACATTTCTGACCTATGATCCTGGGTGAAGGCAGGAGTTATTAACCTAAATAGGGAAAAGAGGAAGAGGAGCAGATTTTCAGGCAAAGATGATAAGCTCCATTTTGGACATGTTGACACTGCAGTGGTGTGATGCTTCCGAGCAGTATCATTAGCATCACTTGGGAACTTATTAGAAAAACAAATTCTTCTAATGGAGCTCAGTGATCATTCAACAAGCCCTCCAGGTGATTCTAATGCACGCTAAAGTTTAGAACCACTGGGGCAGACTTAATTTCCAGTCCAGAGCACAGTTAGATTTGGGGAGTCATCAGCCAAGGAAAGGCAGCTGAAGCCATAAGCAACCAACTAAGAGAACTGCATAAGGTTGCGTGTTAAGTTAAATTCAGAGCCTAGGTTATTACTCCTCCTATAGTCTTTTGTTCCTGCCTCCTCACTACCCAGAAGTGTCTCTTACATGAGCCTATTATTTCAGACAACGATTTCTAATACAATTTATATTTTGTGCCTTAATATAACAAGTTATCACTCAAACTTATTATTTTGCAATTTATTTTTAGAGTCCTTACATTCTCATGAATTTGTCGACAGCTATGAAGTCAAGTTGATCACCTTTGCTATCTATGGCATGAAAATCCCTTCTATTCCCCAAATACACATAGTATTTTCTAATAACTTCTTTTAAAAACTTCTAGTCTTGGCCGGGCGTGGTGGCTCACGCCTGTAATCCTAGCTCTCTGGGAGGCCGAGGCGGGCAGATCACTCGAGCTCAGGAGTTCGAAACCAGCCTGAGCAAGAGCGAGACCCGTCTCTACTATAAATAGAAAGAAATTAATTGGCCAACTAAAAATATATAGAAAAAATGAGCCGGGCATGGTGGTGCATGCCTGTAGTCCCAGCTACTCGGGAGGCTGAGGCAGGAGGATTGCTCGAGCCCAGGAGTTTGAGGTTGCTGTGAGCTAGGCTGATGCCACGGCACTCTAGCTCAGGCAACAGAGTGAGACTCTGTCTCAAAATATATATATATATCTAAAATAAAATGTCCATGGTACACACAGGTAGAGATGCCCAATGCTTAGCACAGTACCCAGCACATGATAGGTTTGGGGGAAGAATGGTACATCTCTACTCAACATATTTCCTTTAATGTAACCTTTTTAGTCTCTCTTTCACTCTTTCCCAAAGGAGAAGTAATTTATCTGAATGTGGAGTATGAGAAGGTAGACAAGTAGCTCAGCTCCTTTTCTTCCCCCTTTCTTTTTAGCTAACTCTCAGGAATATGTATACATTCTGCTCTGCTCCTCAAGCCATCAGTTTTTCAGGGGTGGAATCTGCCCTTGCAGGAGAAAGCCTGTCCCAGTCTGCTTCTGTCTGTCCCTGGGAAAGTCCGAGCTGCAGCCCCACTTGCCTACCTACAAAGCCTCATTCCTTATTATCAGATTTTTCAGCAATAAAGGTGATATTTTGGTCTTCCAATTGCCTTACTCTTTTTGTCCTTCTCTTTATTTATTTATTTATTTATTTATTTTTATTTCAACATATTATGGGGGTACAAATGTTTAGGTTACGTGAGTTGCCTTCTCCTCACCTTCCCCCACCCAGAGTCAGAGCTTCAAGCATGTCCATCCCCTAGATGGTGTGCATCGTACTCATTATGTATATATATACCCATCCCCTCCTCCCCCCTCCCATCTGCCCGACGCCTGATAAATGTTATTCCTATATGTGCACTTAGGTGTTGATCAGTGACACTAATTTGCTGGTGAGTACATGTGGTGCTTATTTTTCCATTCTTGGGATACTTCACTTAGTAGAATGGGTTCCAGCTCTATCCAGGAAAACACATGAGGTGCCAGATCACCATTGTTTCTTATAGCTGAATAGTACTCCATGGTATACATATACCACATTTTATTAATCCACTCATGTTTTGATGGGCACTTGGGTTGTTTTCATATCTTTGCAATTGTGAATTGTGCTGCTATAAACATTCGAGTGCAGATGTCTTTTTTATAGAATGTCTTTTGTTCTTTTGGGTAGGTGCCCAGTAATGGGATTGCTGGATCAAATGGTAGATCTACTTGTATCTCTTTAAGGTATCTCCATATTGCTTTCCACAGAGG
>CAUYPO010007574.1:0-28793 GCA_963574435.1 Cheirogaleus major | reverse complement strand
AGTAGCTGGGACTACAGGCATGCGCCACCATGCCCGGCTAATTTTTTCTGTATATTTTTAGTTGGCCAATTAATTGCTTTCTATTTTTAGTAGAGACGGGGTCTCACTCTTGCTCAGGCTGGTTTCGAACTCCTGAGCTCCAGTGATCTGCCCGCCTCGGCCTCCCAGAGAGCTAGGATTACAGGCGTGAGCCACCGCGCCCGGCCTATATTATTTCTTTAACATAAAAATGATTATTTTATATTCTGTATCTGCTATTTCTACTACCTATAATAAAATCTGTGGGGCAGTAAATCTGTTGTTCATTATTTCTGATGATTTTCTCTTGTGGTTTGTATATTTAATAATTTTTAAATTGTTTAAATTTAAACATAAGCATACTTTGTTGAGTCTAATTGGTGAGATCTATTAGAGATGTTTTCCTCCAGACAAGATGTGTGTTTGTATCTACCTGTTGCCAGGAGCCCTAGCAAGCTCTTTAATTTCTTGGTGTGGGGTATCTTTGACCACAGAGAGTGTAAGATTGAATTCCATACTTGAGGAGGGAAGGTCTATGATTATAAATTGCAGGGGGGGATTCTTATTATTTTTTTCCATTTAGAGCCAGTGTAGAGATAGTGTTCTTGATAGGCTTCTTTTGTTAGCATGAGGATTTTTCCTGGGCCACCCTTGCCAAAGGTTGTAGCCATCTTCAAGGGTGCTGGCTTAGGGTGGGAATCTCAAATCTAGCTCACCCATATGGATTTGCCTTACCCCAGTTTTTGCATTTGCTTACACTTCACACTAAGTTTTCAGCTCACTTCTGTTTCTCTCCCTCTTCCCCTCTTCCTCTTCCTCCTCCTTTAAGTGCCTTTGGGATTTCTCTTACTTTCTTGCAAGCTAAATTGTGTATTAAAAATAAGCTCATTGTAATTTATCCAAGATTTAATAGTATGGCATAAGAAAGGCTTTTCAGAGTATCCAATTCAAACTGCCAAAAGTAGAAACCAAGGGTAATCTTCTAAAAATGTAAAGTAGTTTACATCACTCTCCTGCTTAAAACCCTCCAATGGCTTTCTCTCACACTTGAAAAATACATATTATCCTGGCCTACAGAGCCCAGAGCTGGTTCCTGGCCTAAGCTCACATGGCCCTCCTCTGCCACCTTGCTGTTCCTCTGGCACATTGAGCTCATTCCTGCCTTACAGCCTTTGCCCCATGGCTCCTCCGTCCAGCATGCCTTCTCCTTTTCCACATGGCTGGCTCCTTCTCACCATTCAGGTCTCACTTTAAATGCCACCTTCTCATAGAGGCCTTCCCTGACTAGCCTCCCCATTTCTCTACCACATCACCCTGTTTTATTAGGTCACTAAATATGAAATGTCCAATTTCAAATAAAAAATGTGGTTTATTATATCTCAAATGAGAAGCATTATAATTAATCAAAGTATGTGCCTAAACTATCAACACAGTTTTGCCATCTTAATGGTAGCTTGTATATGCCAGCAGTGAGGAAGTCTGGAGAGTGTGTGGCGATCAAATCGCCAAAGGTGTTTCCCAAAGCTTGTTGAGAATTGAATATTTTTCCTTGCAAGAAGTGGTCCAAAGCCTGGAAGAAGTGGTAGGCAGTTGGTGCAAGATCTGGTGGATATGGTGGGTGACAGAAAGTCCAGCCTCTGTAGTTTGAGCAGTGTTGTTTGTGAGGCATGTGGTTGAGCACTGTCATGCAAGGGATTGGCCTGTCTCTGTTGACCAATCTTGCCTGTTTAATTGCAAGCATCTTCATTATTTCATCCAATTATTTGCAGTAGACACCCACTGTAATCGACAGACCAGGTCACATGAAGCTGTAGTGGATAATACCAGCACTGGACCACCAAACAGACACCATTAGTTTATTTAATGATTATTCAGTTTTGGACCATGTTTTAGCACTTCATCTTTATCCAACCATTGTGACGGACGCTTGCAATTGTCAAAAAGAATCCATTTTTCATCACACATAACAATGCAGTGTAGAAATGGTTTGCCTTTATGTGGTGACAGCAAAGAAAGGCAAACTTTGAGATAATTTCTCTTCTGTCACTCATTTAATTCATGCAGAACCCATCTATCTAGCTTCTTTACCTTGCTGATTTGTTTCAAATGGTCCAATATTGTTGGAATAGGAACGTCAAACCTTGCTGCTAATTCACGTGTAGGTTGAGATGGATTCGCTTCCACTACAGCTTTCAGCTCATCATTATCCACTTTGGTTTCAGGTTACCCACGTGGCTCATTTTCAAGATTAAAATCACCAGACTAGAACTTCTCAAACCATCGACATACTGTGCATTCATTAGCCACATCTTTCCCAAACACTTTGTTGGTATTTCAAGCTGTGTGCACTGCACTGGTTCTATGATGGAACTCATATTTGAAAATAACTTTTTGTCTTAACCATGGTTTCACAAAAATTGCTGTAAAATTTTTTTTGAAAGATAATCACAAACCAAAATGTGCATTTGCAAGACTGAGGATGTACCTTTACAATAAAAAGAAAACAAGAAGTGTCAAAGTGAAATGTCAGAGATACCAACTGTCAAATTTGGTACTTAAGGAAATCAGACATTTCATACTTAATAACCTAATACTTTTCTTTAGGGCACCTATTATTAGCTGACTTATTCCTGTTTATTGTCTGTCTTTCTCTACTAGAACATAAAGCCTATGAGAGCAGGGGCCTTTTTGTGTGGTTCACCACTATCATTTCAGAATTTACAATAGTTTTTGGGGCTGGGCGCAGTGGCTCACACCTGTAATCCTAGCACTCTGGGAGGCTGAGGCGGGCGGATTGTTTGAGCTCAGGAGTTCAAGACCAGCCTGAGTAAGAGTGAGACCCCAGTCTCTACTAAAAATAGAAAGAAATTAGCTGGACAACTAAAAATATAGAAAAAAAATTAGCCGGGCATGGTGGTGCATGCCTGTAGTCCCAGTTACTCGGGAGGCTGAGGCAGGAGGATCACTTAAGCCCAGGAGTTTGAGGTTGCTGTGAGCTAGGCTGATGCCACAACACTCTAGCCAGGGCAACAGAGGGAGACTCTGTCTCAAAACAAAACAAAACAAAAAAAAAACCTACAATAGTTTTTGGCACATAATAGGGTCTCAGTGCATATTTGTTGAATGATCAGAGCTGAGTATTGGCTACTTATTCCCTTTAGACAGGTCCTAGGCTCGTCAGTGTTCCAGAGTTCCCACTACTTCCTATTATCTCCCCAAGCCAGCTTGTTAATTTACTTACCTACCTGGCCCCTGTATGCATTTCAGTTTTCAATCTCTGTTCATAAATGTCACTCTAATTATCTTCAGCATTTCAAAAGCAGAGACTTGGTGTTTTATGCTCCTTTTCTTCCTTCATTGTCTTGCATACAGTAGGAGGGGAAGGAATTAACATTCATTGAATATCTCCTACCTGTTAAGGATAGCACTATAATTTAATTTATATCCTTACAACAATGCTGTGGGGCTGGGTATTATTATTTATATCCATTTTACAGATGAGGACACTGAGGCTTAGAGTTATTCAGAGTCATATAGGAAACCAAGGATCGGGATTGGAATCCACCTAGACAATATATCCCCCGTATGAAGTATTGCCAAAGGGTTGCTCATGAATGAGGAACAGAAGGCTGTTTTCAATTTGCAAAGTGAAAATTGGGCAATTGGATACTACAGGTCAAGTTTTACTTGAGCAGTCCAACTATTTATTTAGTTATTAATTTCATTCCACTGAGTGCATGAAGAATTAGCTTGAGGTATATCTATATTTGGCTAGAAGAGGATTTGGAGATTTTAATCATGCCTTCTACATGAGGGTCCTGCATAGCTAATAAATGTCTACTGTTGGCAAATATTATGGAAATATTGGCAAAGAGATTTTCTGAGATAGTCACTTCAATCAAACCATCAGTTATCACTGGATCACTGAACAAAGACAGAAATTGAATACACCAGATATGTACGACATCACCAAGCATTCTTTTAAGTAACAAAATCTTATTTTTATTTTTATTTTTTACAGAAATTCAGATATTCCAACAAATTTCTTTACATTTCCTGGACCTTAAAAAAATTACACACAACTTTTGGACACAATACAACAGAATAGAATGAGAAAGGGAGTCACATTTTTTTGTTTTTTAAAAAAGATAAAAACATACTTCTTATACTTAGTTAACATTTAGTGATTTACATGTGTATTACCTATGTACAAATGGTACATCATCAATGACCCATCGTCAGAGCACTGTGGTATGCTAAATTACACTTAGGTTTTATGGCAAAAACTTTTTAAAAAACATTTGCATGTGGGTAGGAAGTACTTTTTCATTTTTGTTAACACCACTATTAGTGATGTAGGACTTCCAGTGGAATCTGTAATTTCCATGAATTAGAGATAGCCAATACCTTTTGTTTTTACTGTAAAGTACAGTGGTACCTCCCTTTAAATAAAAGATGAATTCTTGAAAAGTTGTGTGTAATTAAATTTAGTAAGTAGGGTGCTATGAATGTAGTAGGGAGCTAATACTTAAAGCCACAAATAACCCCCAGAATGGCTAACACTTTAGTTATGGATACTAAAATATTTCCTTAATTTGGTTCTTTAGGAAAGCCACATCTCTGTGAATTGGGTTTTACTCATTTGAGCATGCCTGAAATATACTTTTAGCCATTTGGGAAAACATGGCTAGTACCAGATACATTTGGCTAAAATAGGAGTGTGGTCCTAATAGAGACAGGATAAGTGAAATCAACCCTGATCTGTATAAATTCTTGTGTTATCCTCCGTCTGATGTTCTAGTGATATATGCTAACTTGATCTTAATTTTGAAGCTATGAATGAGAGCATTCTATATGCTCTTGTTTTCTGCTCAGGTATTAAACATGGTTTGGCTTCCACTAAGTATCCTTGCATGTACATTTTAGGGTGTGTTCATTCTCAGGCAATTGGCTATTTCTATATTAAATATTTCTCTGTTGTTGAATATTGGCAGGATATATGGTGAGGGTGAGGGTGGGGGAAGCCTGGGAGCAAAAGATTGCTGAAGACAACTGGTTAGATGTACCTACTTTCAGATGTCAGCCAATTAAAAAGACAGTATTTTTGAAACCAATATTAGTAAACAAAAGGGTAACTTATTCCTATTGAGTTTCTTTGACCTATATAAGTATATAGTCATTTATTTCTAAGGCTATTAAATTATTATTTATTTTGTTAGTACCACTTACTATCATTTAGGAATATGTTTAATGGAATGATTTTTAAAAAAAAAACAAAAATGAGTGCCTGTCAGTAAGGGAAATAAAAGATATAGATTTCTGATAACATGTATGGCAAAGAAATATAAAAAAAAGAGATATTTCAGATACTTATTTATAATGCATATTAAATTCCTATGCATATACTAAGGAGAATTAGAAAAAAGTATTCATTTGAGAGTAGCCTATATATTACATGTGAGCATCCAAGGTGAAAATGAGCTTTCTATATTTTTCAAAGTTCCTTGATGCTGTTTCCTGCAAGATAGGGAAATCTATGTTGCTTGGGAACCTATGATGTAAAGATGTACTTCCTGTAATATACAGCTTGATGGAGTAATAGTATATGTCAGAAACACTTTCTCAGTAATAACTTGTACAGACAGATTAAACTGAACACAGACTGGGTAAAAAGTTTGAAGTGTTACATTTCTTAATAACCAAGTGGTTGTAACTCATTACACAGTGAAATAAATGAATGGTGGAGATGAAAAACCAAAGGTCGCGGCTTCTGTGAAAACATTCAGAGGCATTTTCTAAGACGCTTCCTTAATAAATGATGCTTAATCAGCCTCTTGGCTATTGAGATAGGAATAATTTAGCCTAACTGCCTTTCTTAAAATTCTGTTGAAAGTTTAAAGCTTTTTGTTTTCAGTTTGATTAAAAAAGGACAGTTTACAAACCTCAGTACATATATATTTTACATGTTAATTCCAGCACATTTATATTCTTCCTCCCTAAAATATTTCCTGAATATGACTTTTTCATGATCTTATCCAATGACAGTTTCCAATGAGCTGGCATTTAATCCATGATTGCGTTTCTTTCCAGAAAGTCACTCCCATCTCTGCTGATCTAGTTTAGAAGGTGCTTTGACAAGTGAATGTTTCACTCTTGTCCATATTCATCTCTGTACTCTGATCTCTCTCAGGCGTCTTCCTTCTTGATGTTGATGTATAAAAGCTGTTATTCGATTTGTTTAGCTGTTATTCAATTTGTTTTGTGCTCATTCTAGAGAATATTGGCTTAGCAGAACTGCAGAGGGGAGGGAAGAGAGAGAGTAAGGGTAGGGGAAAGAGAAAAGAAGGCATCATTTTTTGTCAGCAAGATTTTTGTGCACAATATTTGTCACAGAAAAACCACACCAACAAATGGTTCAAATGCACTTTGGATTTGTTATCAAAGAAGATTGAAAAGTTTGAGATTTCTGTTCCATTAAACACACAGCACAGTCTTCCCAGCAAGGAGAGTATGTCTATTCCCACCATTTGGGTCAAGATTACAGGCTGCTTAGAAGCAGCAAGGAAAAACGTGGAATGATCCCAAGCACATCGACTTTCCCGCTTAGCATGGAAAAATGTCCCAATTGTGTGTTTTCCTTTTCATTCCAAGTTTTATTTATTTTACACTCAACATTATAACAGCCACTCAAGAAATTATTATAAAGATGAATCACCCGCAATCCAATCACCTTGACACACCAACTGTTTTCTTCCATTCTTATCTAAATGTGCACTTATTTTAAATAATTGTAATCGCAGAATAGATGACATTTAAAAATTTTTAACATTATATTAAAGACAATTTTCTACATTTCCACTGTCCACATCATCAGCATCAATTCCTAATGTCTGCATAATATTCCATTTCATTCTTATTCCTTTCCACTCCACGCTCAATACTCCGTTCTCAACTATTTCATTATTGTCAAATATATAGGTAGATTTCTGATTTCTTTGTTATTATAAATAATAAACATCTTCGCATATAAAGATCTATTTGTTCTTTTAAATTTTTTCTTTAGGACACATTCTCAGGGGATGACAGCTTTTCCTTTTATCCAACAGGTTAGGGACTGTGCCTGTATCAACACAACTAGACCACAAATAGTATGATCAACTCTACTCTTTGAATGATTTTAGTAGACTTCAGCACTGTAAATCAGGGCTTAAGGGTATCATGTATGTGAGGATGGGTAAACACACCTCGCTGGTCATGGTGTGGCATATTTGGGCCAAAAGGAAATGTGGCCTGTTTGGTTTTGCACTACAGAGCACAGAACACAAGAAAAGATTATGGTTTCTGAATGTGTGCTAGAGAAACCCCTGAAAGATTCTGTTGTTTTCAGTATGTTCTCCCTTGTTTTCCAACACACTTTAAAAAATCTTAGGCACATTATGATTTTAACGAACTTCTCTCAGCAAGGGAACTCACAGTTACTTTAATGTACCCAGACTGCGCAGGGGATAATTGAAGTATGATAATGTCATAATGATGATTAGTCTATAATGATTCTCCGAGATTGAGTCATGCTGGCAGAAGCCCTCCGGAAGGGAATGCTTTCTTCGGTTATTATTAAAAGCACCATAAACAATCCATGGATTGTGCACAGTGATATTGGTGGTTCTGAACGGACACTAGTGGTCTTTCCTCTGCTGCCGTAGAGGTGCTCCTGCTGGTGCACCTCTAAAGTTGATTTCGGGGGTCTGTGATTCTACCACTCTGGCCTCCTTCTCTCTAAATATCTTTTTATCCAAAATCAACAAAGTTGAATGGGTTTTCCAGTAAGATCATGAAAAGTGCTAGTTGGGGGTGGGGCTGTAAACATGAAAAAGGGCACAGAAGAGGGTGCTGAAGAGTGGTACAGCTCGTGGAGGAGAGGGGAGCATGTGGAGGGCTGTGTGTGTGTGTGACACAGGGGAAGGGGGGAGGGGCAGTCCCCAGTTTCTTGAGGTTCTCAAGTAGATACACTCCTAATCTCATGATAGAAAATCCTGCTTTGGTGTGTATCAGTTGTTGGCATCTAGGGACCAGAGACTCCTGGTTTCTCTCTCCTCAGCTCTGAGCTGTCGGGTTTGGTTTTGTGACATCGCAGGATGAAGGAGAAGTATGAGATTGCCAAGAAGGAAGTACATGCACCTAATGCTGCATCCCAGGCAGTGTGAGACTCGTTCCCAGTGGGCTAGGCAGGAAGCAATGGGTGTTGGAAGGGCTTTAGAGCAGACCCAGAGCAGTGACACCCACAGCTAGGAGGAGGAGAAGGGAGCTTCCTGCAGGGTAGACATCTCCCTGGGAGAACCCCACGCCTTCTTGCAGGAAGGAAACCTCTGAGGCCAATTACACAGGGCTCCTCTTTCCACTCCACCATCTAGTGCACAGCCCAGGGCCTGACCAGGACAGGCCATTCATCAACAACGCTTCTTGGATCTGCTCTGGTCTTGGGTCACCCCTGGCTTCTGTATGGCCAAATCCCTCATTGGATCCCTCATTGTAATCTCACCATTGATTAGTCAGCTCTTCTTAAGGCTCTCTTCTTCGTTGACTATTGTCAATACTGGGTCTATCTATGCTTCCCACCCATAGTATCAGTGGTGGGCAGGGAGTTGAGGAATGAATGGAGAAATGAAAGCATGGAGCCAGTGAGCCAGGCCTGGACTAGAGTGAGGCAAGTGAGGCATCTAGGGTGCAGAGTTTAAGGAGCTCATAGGCTCATGCAAGTGTAGGGTGAGCACTTCCTTACATTTTTTATACTAGGCACCTGCCTCACCCCAGCCCCAGCCTTGCCCGTGAACGCAGGCTGCTCGTTGTGAAGCATACTGGGAATATTTGCTTGGGTTTGAGTTACATAGATGCTGCTACTGGTGCATATTTTTTCTTCCCATTGCATGACACCATCATGCAACAGAAACCCCAGGGCATGTGAGAGTTCTGCAGAAAATAACTGGCATATTTGTTCCAGTGGTGATCAGAACATAAACACTCCCTGCAGAATATCAGGAAAACACTTTGCCAGGGGAGTAAAGTTAGAATGCTGTTACAATTACTTAGATGGCAGGCACGGTGAAGAGTTTTCCACCTGAAGGCTTGGCAAGGGCTAGCTCTTCAAATAGATTAGTGAAGAGAGTAGGTGGAAGGGAAAAAAGACAAGGTTTTCCTCTTCAGATGTGGCTATCACTCCTTCAGTCTTAAGACTGTGAGACACCAGGACAATTTGCAGAATTTGGTGGAAGCATCAGTGTGGTTGTAGTTGCCGCCTTGTGAAACATTCTGCTCTTTTTAAAACTTTTGCTAACATTTCCCATGTACCATGGATGTTGCCTATCAGGGGAGGCGATTTAAAAGATGTCACATTCTCCCAGGTTTGTACAGTGCAGGAATGAATAAAAAAGTCATTCAGTGCTGCTTTGGATCTTTGTTCAGTCGGGTTTGTCCTTGTAACATGTCATGGGCTCTGAGTTGCCCGTGTTCCATTTCCAAGGGGCTCTTTGCAAACCCTTTTTCAAAGCTGTCATCTGAATCTCTGCTCATAAGAGCTGTATTTATAATGGCTGCACTGTCCAGACTATCTAAATGCTACTTTGTTGAATTTTCTACGTGTTTACAGATGTTGAAAGGTCTCCTGTGGTGGGTTTCTGCTGATTGTTCCTATCTGACCTATTCAACCAGGGTCTGGAGCCCCCACAGTCAGGCTGGCTGGGGGGCAGGCACTATTTGAGTGAGAAAAATGCTTGATGGGAGCAGCCAGGCTTTGGCAGCAGGGCTAGCTGAATCTTTGTTGTGAAAATAAGCAAGGGAGGAAGTCCAGGCCACTTTTTGTCATTGGCTGAACAAGCTTTGTTATTTTCTCCCATTCAATTGCTTCAAAATGCACCCACTCCTAATAGGGACTTCTGACACTCTTCATCTATGGGAGGCGGGAATACAGCCACCTAGAAAGAATGTCTCACCATCTACATCCTCAGGTGCTGTCCCGTGATGTGCCCACAGTGGGTGTGGCAGATTAAAGACGGCCAAGATTCTCTGACCTTCCTCCCACTAGGAGGTGGGGTCTATGTTCCCCTCCCTTTGGCTCTGGGCTTTATGAGTGCTGGCAGTTTCTTTCCTTTCCTTCCCTTTTCCTTTCCTTTTCTTCTTCTCCTTCCCTCCCTTCCCTTCATTCCTTTCTTCCTCTCTCTTCTCTCTCTCCTGTCCTTCTTTCTTTTGTGGTAAAAAACACAAAACATAAAACTTACCATCTTAACCATTTTCAGTGTACTGTTCAGTAGTGTTAAGTATATTCACATTGTCATGAAATAGATCTCCAGCACTTTTTTATCTTGCAAAACTGAAATTCTATACCCATTGAACAATAACTCCCATATCCCCTTCTTCCAGTCCCTGGTAACTACTATTCTACTTTCTGTTTTTATGAATTCAACTACTTTAGGTACCTCATATTAGCAGAATCATACAGTATTTATCTTTTTGTGACTGGCCTATTTCACTTAGCCTAATGTCCTTAAGGTTCACTCATGTTGTAGCATGTGACAGGATTTCCTTCTTTTTTATGGTTAAATAATATTCCACTGTATGTATGTACCACATTTTGTTTATACATTCATCCATTGATGGACATTTGGGTTGCTTCTATCTCCTGGCTATTGTGAATAGTGCTGCAGTCAACATAAGTGTGAAAATTTCTTTGAGACCCAGTTTTCAATTCTTCTGGATATACAGTATACCCAGAAGTGGGATTGCTGCATTGTATGGTAGTTCTATTTTTAATTAAGTAATTTTTTTTTTTGAGATGCAGTCTCTGTCACCCTAGGTAGGGTGTAGTGGCGTCATTACAGCTCACTGCAACCTCAAACTCCTGGGCTCAAGTAATCCTCTTGCCTCAGCCTCCCGAGTAGCTGGGACTATAGGTGTGCACCACCATGCCCAGCTAATTTTTCTATGTGTAGTAAAGACAGGGTCTTATTCTTGCTCAGGCTGTCTCAAACCCCTTAGCTCAAGTGATCCTCCTGCCCTGGCCTCCTAGAGTGCTAGGATTACAGGCGTGATCCACTGTGCCAGGCCTATTTTTAATTTTTTGAAGAACATCCATATTGTTTCTTATAGTGGTTGCACCATTTTACAATCACGCCAATAGTGCAGAAGGGTTTCAGTTTCTTCACATCTCACCAATGCTTGTTCTTCTTTTCTCCTTTCTCCTTCCCTTCCCTTCTTAGTAGCCATGCTAATGGGTGTGAGGTGATAATGTCATTGTGGTTTTGATATGCATTTCTCTGATGATTAGTGATGCTGAGCATCTTTTGAATACTAGTGGTTTCTGACTCCCCTGTTGGAGTGACCTCATGGAGAGGTCTTGATACTACATGGAGTGGGAGAGGAGCCCAGCTGGGCCCACCAACTTTCCAGCCATTCTTGCTAAGGGGTGTCTGTCTGCAGGTGAGTAAAGTCATCTCGGACCCTCCACACCAGCCAGCCAGCTACCAGCTGAATGCAACCAAGTGACTCTAGTTGATGCTACATGGAGCAGAAGAATTGCCCAGCTGAACCCTTCCCAAATTCCTAACCCACATAATTGTGAAACATAATAAAAATAGTTGCTGATAATTATTATTATTGTTATTTTTGAGACAGGGTCTTGCTGTATTTCCTGGGCTAGAGTACAGTGGCATGATCATAGTTCACTGCAACCTCAAACTACTGGGCTCAAGTGATCCTCCTGCCTTAGCCTCCTGAGTAGCTGGGACTACAGGTGCACATCCCTTTATGCTTGGCTAACTTTTATATTTTTTTGTAGAGACGGGGTCTTGTTATGTTGCTCAGGCTGGTCTGGAACTCCTGGCTTCAAGAGATCCTCCTGTCTTGGGCTCCCAAAGTGCTGAGATTATAGATGTGAGCCACTGTGCCCAGCTCTGTTGCTGTTCAAAGCCACTAAATTATGGGATTATTTGTTAGACAGCAATAGATAACCGGAATAGTGGACAAATGCCCTTTTCTCTGATAGTGGTATAGAATTGCTACATTAAATATGCTGTAATGACAAGTGCAGTTGGACAGATGGCACAATGCTCACAGGTCAAAAAGAAAGCCACCATCACTGACTCAGGGTTTTCTTCCTGACACACAACTTCTAGAGGAGAAATGTCTGAACCCCCAACCTCCACATTCTGGTCTATTCGTATTCTCTGGGCAATCATTGGTTTGTCCTTCAAGTGGTCTAACAGTAAGGGGTTTGAATCTGTGCTGGACATAAATGCATGCTCACAATATAATTTTGGGCTGAATTAAGGTTTAACACTAACTATGGTTACAGATTGATCGATATTAGCTTTAGAGATGATTATAGCTTTATAAATGAATCTGTTGTGGTGGTTTGCTTGTAATTGCCTAGAGGATTGGTGAAAACTTGGGTATATTCCCATTGCTAATCTTTACTTGCATGCCACCCTCCATTCAGCCATCCACACTGTCTAGTCCCTGACTGCAATGATGCCCGAGACAGCTGGACAGGAAGCTAAACCCCAGTTATGAGCCTTGGATATATTCTCTAATGCCTTCTTACCCTACCCAGAAAGGCAACGCCAGTACTTTTTTCTGGGAGTTATAATTTGGTTTGCATCTAAATTCTTTGTTGCTCGCACCCTAGATTTCTCAGCAGGCCTGAGCTATGCATGTGACTTCAACTGCTTGGTGGCATCTAGAGTTTCAGTGCAGGTGCTAAGGCAGGGGATGGGGACTGGAGAAAAAGGAAAGAAAAAATATTGTCATCTTTGGGTCTTTTCAGGGAGGACCAGTGACTGTGTTTACACAAGATACAAAATGGAAACAACTCACTCCCAAAGACCCCCACTACCCCATATATTGCAGTTCATTTTGGTTCTGTCCTATTGCCACTTATTTGCTTCATAGTGCTACTTGTGATCTGCACTCATTCATGTATTTTCTTGTTTTCTGTTCTCCTCCCCCACCAGAATGTGAGCTCCGTGCCATCAGGACTTCCCATGTCTTGCCTGCCACCGTACCTCCCAGCTAGCTCAGTGCCTGATCCGTGACGGGTGCTGATTAAATACTTGCTGAACACAGGGAGGAGGTAAGAAATAGAAAAGCACTCCCTCTCTGCACCAATAATAGTCCACCAGGTTAGTGCTTCTCAAACTTCGATAGGCATAAGAATCACCTGGGTATCTTGTTAAAAAGGCAGATACTGATTTGGTAGGTCTGGGGTAGAACCTGAGAACTTGCATTTCTAACAGTCTCCTGGGTGATGCTGCTGCTGCTCAGGTACCACGCTTTGAGAAGCAGGCGCTGGACTGAGCTCCCTGAGCCAGATTATGTCCAACTCAGCCTACTAAGGAGCTTGGTATACAACAGCTACTCAAAAATTGTTTGTCAAATGAATGAATGAAACCAAACCAGGCACAGGAATTTATGAAAAACCTGGCAAAGCAAATCTCGAGTGGCGGGTAGAAAAATGCCAAGTGACCTGCAACCTCAATGTGGACTTTTGGGGGCTTCTGATTCCCTCCCCCTCCATGAAGGAGCTGGGCAGAGGGAGAAGTGGGGGAGGCTCTGGCCTCCTGAGCCACAGAGGGAGGAAATTTCATCACCAGGTTTTAACAGTAACTTTTTTTCCAGCATGAATATGTAGAGTGGCATCTAGGAAATGGGTGAAGAAGGTACCACCTGAGACAGTCCTTGCACATTTTCTTTCCTCTTTCCTTGCCCCAGGCTCTTCTTCCTCTTTTTTTTTTTTTTTAACATTTATATTTTCTGCCATTCTTGCTGTCTCTCTCTTTTTTTTTTTTCTCTGTCTGTCTCCTCCTGGCTCCCTTTGAATCTAACATACTGATTTCAGTCCAGGAGGGAGAGAGGGTAATTGCCAAAATTGTTCTGGCTACTTCTGTAGATCATTTTTGCTGAGAAGGGGCAGAAAATGGCCTAAGAATCGGGCCCTGATAATTTTGTGCTATTCTTGTGTGCAGTGGACAATGAGACTTTGACATCAGGCACAATACTTTTTCATGTGTCCCTTTCCAGAAAGGAATTCGCAAGAAGGAATTTTGATTGTTAATTCATGAATATCTCTTTCTCTTCTTCCCCTTCTCCTTCCTATTAGGGAATACTATGGAATCTGTTAAAAGCAAAAACAAAAAACCAGGCACAATTACTTGGTAGGCCTCACCCAGGCACATTGAGAATAGAACATTGCTGCTGATTTATAAATCCTAATAATATTCATTGTCCACTTTTAATATGAAGCCATTCCATATTTTACATAGGTCGAAAGGCTTTCAAAAGTCAGGTCCTCAGCAGGCAGGATGAGTGTGTAGCACCTATGCCTCTTAGTGCATTTCACGAGAGCTAATAAATTGGGTGGTGATTTTAATGTACCATCTCCACTCTTGTGACTGCCACGCACTTTCCTGAAATTTTTCCTAATTGTTTTGCCTTTCCACCTCATGAGCTAGGTCATACACTAGCACTTTACCGTGTGGTCATGACAATCCTTAAATAATACAAATAAAAGCAAAAACAAACTGAGTATTACCACACATGAAATTACAAATCCTGGATTCCAAATAGGTATTGCTTCTCAATATAATAAATTCATTTCTGTCTGTTGCCATTGAAAATTCAGCCTCACACATCTCCCTCTAAGCTCCCTTTCCTTCCCGTGTGGGAAAGGCGACCAACTCTGTATCATTTCACTGTTCCTTGATGCTGTCTTTATCTTCTCTTCCTGCCAGAGGTACTCTTTCTCAATAGGGTCTGCCTCAGAGGTTTCTCTTCTTTTCCAAACACCATCTAAAGAGTCAATTGTCCTTCTTTGATAATATAAGTTTCCTGATTTTCTTGGAGGCTTATAGTTCAGTGGTTAAATGTGTGTGTTCAAGAACCATTCTCTCTGGCTTTGAACCCTAATACCACCACCTATTGGCTGGGTAACACTAGAGAACTTCTTTAATATATCTTAAATTTCCCCGTTCAAAAGGTGGGGGTACCCCCTTCCCAAAGCTGTCCTGAAGATTGATTGAAATGATGCTTATAAGGTGATTATGACTAAATGTGCATAGAAAGAGCTCAATACATGTTGGTAGTATTTTTAAAAAGTGCACAATAGTGTAACTAGCACTGTCTCATTCCAGAAATAATATATTAATATATACTAACCAACAAGTCATGTAAGCATTTACTCTTCCCTGAGATAGTATGGCCCAGTGGTTCAGATTTGGGACAGTGGGCCAGACTACCCGGTGTGGCTCAACTTTGTCACTTACTAGCTCCATGTCCTTGGCATGTTATTGGGCCCAGTTTCCTCGTGTGAATGGGGATAAGACCGGTCTCCCTCACAGAGCTGTTGTGAGCATTAAATAAGTTAACACACATAGCAAGCAGGATCATATGTTAACTACTCCTGTTGTTAGCATGATTATTATTAAATTTGTTTGGGGTTAGATTTTTACCTTGATGCTGTAAGGCCAAATAAAAATTAAACATAAGAGGCTTAATTCTCCTTGTTGAAAATAAAGAGAGAGACTTTTTCCTCCCTTCCTTTTCTTAAAGCATTTACTTTACTTTAGAAAACTTGTAAGTTCTTTCTCTCACTTTGAAATATGTGTAAATGTTTTTTTTTTAAAACACATTCTAATAACGTAGTCTAAAGGTTAGCTTAGAAAGGTGTCTCTTTGTCAAACATTTCACTGAAAGAAAACAGCTTATGATACATCTTGAAGAAAGCATGCGTCCATTTGCCTGTCACAGCTGTATATGTAACCTGTGTAATGAGCCAATAAAGAAGGAGACATGTTCTAATAACATATTCTCAATGTTTGCTTGCAAATGTTTTTCTCTGCCAAACTCTTCCTTTCACTGAAAAAAAAAAAATACCCAGTTTGTGATGCATCTTAAAGAAAGCATGCTTACATTTGCCTTTTATTGCTGAGTTTCTCTGCTTGGCCTATTAGGAGAAAGAAACATGTTCTAACAACATATTGTAAAGGTTAGCTTAGAAAGTGTTCCTTTGTTAAACTGAAATATGTGCAAATATTTTAAAAAGCTAAATAAGGCTCTTGCCAGGTTTATGACCCAGGCAAGGCTTTCTGAAGACCTGGGAGCCATCTCTTTGAAATGTAAACAGCAAGGGAAATAGCTCTCCTCTCTCCCAGTTTCTGTGTGAGGGTAGGAGGCTAACTTTGGTGGGGGCCTTGCTTCCACTTGTAAAACTACCTTATGTAATGAAGACAGGAGAAATTTATTTTTCCTTTGTATTTAATATAAACCCATTTTTTTTTTTTAGGCTGGTTTCAAACATCCGGCCTCAAGCAGACCTCCTGCCTCAGTCTCCCAAAGTGCTGGCGTGAGCCAACATGCCCTGCCTGTATAAAACCAGTTAACTAACACAGATGGTCACCCTCAATTACCAGGTGAATTTAGGATGCTCTACGTATAATAAATGGTGCTTCCAAGTCTTCTTACTTGAAGACTAGTTATTATTTATCCTGATAACTTGTATATAATGGGTTGTATCTGCTTGGCTATGTAAAAGGGTGAGATTTCTTTCTGTCTTTACAATATCTTAGCAAATTGACTGTGATGTACATCCCAGTCTGATTTAATTCTTTTTTTTTCCTTTCTTTTAAAATTAATTAATATTTTATTATTAAATAAAAATTTGTTTTTAAAAAATAAAATTATTTCTATTTTTATTTAAAAAAATTGTATCTGGTCAGCTTGGATGGTTTAATTCTTATTCAGTAATAAACCTGGAAAGGTTTTCTGGGTTGGGAGAAGATTTTGTTATTAATTATATTACTTGAACATTGCATATTGGTATTTCTGTGTTTGTGCATCTAATTGCTTTATGTAACATCTATTCTCTTTTAGCAGAGAATTTACAACAGGGAAGAGACTGTCTTTTGAGAATTTCTCAAAAAGCACTAAAATCAGTGTTATTAATAGGTGGATTATTAATAATTACCTATAAAAACCCAACTGATATTCCCCTTTCTTCTTTCTAACTACTCTACAGCTTCAGCGATATCATGGTAAGGTATAGGTTTTTAAAACCATAAGCACATTCTCTCCTCCAGGAAGCTGTGAGGCTTTTGTTTGCAGTGTGTAGGCCTATGGTCTTGAGTGAATCTTTAGCAGGCAGAGGGTTCAGGATCATGAGGCTTTACATGCCTTTATTACCACAAATTTAATAGTCCTGGTCCTAATTACCCTTGTGGGTGTTTGTTGTAATGCAACAAGACATTCAAGTGTGATGTATGCTTCCTCTCTAGACCAAAGGGAAGTGGACTGCAGAGACCAGAAGGCAATTTATAACCAAGATATAATGAACTTTCCCCACCCCAATAGCCCTGAGAGAAGTAACCAAGAGTTAAGGCATTTAGTAGCTGTGCCACATACATCACTGACTGGCTGACACTGGGTAACCACAAATGATGCAGCAGTAATGGAGAGCCAGAGACAGGCTGCACTGCAGAATTTTAGGGCTTTCTAAAATGCAGAAGCGAACAGATTGTTCTTCAGCTTAAAACTTTTTAGAGGTGATGCTTTGCTCCTGTATATGTGCAGGTGCTTAGCATAGTCCATGAGGTCTTCTGTGGCCTTCCCTTCTCATTGCTCTCCAGGGGTCCTCAAACTACGGCCCGTGGGCCACATGTGGCCCCCTGAGGACATTTATCCGGCTCGCAGGGTGTGTTTGCCCATTTTGTTTTTTTACTTCAAAATAAGATACGTGCAGTGTGCATAGGAATTTGTTCATAGTTTTTTTTAAAACTATAGTCCAGCCCTCCAACGGTCTGAGGGACAGTGAACTGGCCCCTTGTTTAAAAAGTTTGGTAAAAAATGCTCTGAATATACCATGACAACAATACAACAAAGTTGTACACATAAGATTATTTATCATTGCAAAAAATTGAAAATAGGCTGGGCATGGTGGCTCACGCCTGCAATCCTAGCACTCTGGGAGGCCGAGGCGGGCGGATCGCTCAAGGTCAGGAGTTCAAAGCCAGCCTGAGCAAGAGCGCGACCCCATCTCTACTTAAAATAAAAAGAAATTAATTGGCCAACTAAAAATACATAGAAAAAATTAGCCGGGCATGGTGGCACATGCCTGTAGTCCCAGCTACTCAGGAGGCTGAGGCAGAAGGATTGCTTGAGCCTAGGAGTTGGAGGTTGCTGTGAGCTAGGTTGATGCCACGGCACTCTAGCCCGGGCAACAAAGTGAGACTCTGCCTCAAAAAAAAAAAAAAAAAAAAAAATTGAAAATAACTTTAGCGCCCAAATAAGAGATTGGTTAAATAGGTTGTGGTACTATTATATAGCCATTTAAAATGAGTATGTAGATCTATATTAAATGAGTGACATCATGACATATTAAATGAAAAAAGCAGGATATGAAATAGCATGTATACTGTGATCCCATTTTTGAAAATCAAATATATTTATTTGTATATGCATAGAAAAAAACATGGAAGGATCTACCTCATAATATGATGTTAGTGAAGCTCTGAATGGTATATGTAGGATATTTTTCACTTTCTGATAAACAGACATTCAAAAATTGTCCAATTTTTCTTTTCTTTTTTTTTACAGTGAGCTCAGCATGGGTTACTTTTCTAACTCGGAAAAAATGTACTACTATCATTTTGAAAATTAAATGCCTTGATAAGAAAAGAAAGTTAAACATTCTGCCATCTTCCATGTCTTCATGGATTTATGTTTGCTTCTCCAAGAGAGCGATTAGGAGATGGTCTGAAGACCCTGAGCACACCAGAGGGATAGCCATTTGTGTATTTGTAAACATCCCTTTTTGTACCTTCATCTACACCAACGTATTCCTCAATATATCACTCAGTGCATTCTTGTTGAATGAATGAATGAGCATTGAAAACAAAAGCTGTGATCAATATACAAAGTATTGCCAAAGAAGAACACTTTCATAAGGATGGCAAGAAGTCACCAATGTAAAAGAATAACTTCCAATTTCTTTTTCTTAGATTCTGGTAGCAGGATTAACTTGTGTTAAAAGTGATTCAGTGAGTCTAGTGACATCCTGGAATCAAGGCAGAACAGGGCACAGGCTGTTTAAATCACTCTAAGTGCTGCTCCCCCCCGCCCCATGTCCCCCATCCCCAGACATTTCCCATCAACCTGTCTACACCATACCTCTTTTTGTCATTGTTGCCTTGGTGGCTGTCACAGATAGGAGGGCTAAATAATGTTCCCAGCAGCACATGTCATTTCTCATTTGTCCATTGCTTGCTCACTGTAATAGGACATTCTTCTTCCACAGAGAACAGATTTCTGGTTCTTAGAGAGGCTTCCCAACCTCTGTCCAGGCCTTGATTTTATTTGTGATTCAGGGGACTGGCTCTTGTTAACACAAGAGAATGCCAATTCAGGGACTGCTATGGTTTGAATGTCCCCTCCAAAAATCAGGTTGAAATTTAATTGCCATTGTAATGGTGTTAAGAGGTGGGGTATTTAAGAGGTAATCAGGTTATGAGGATTCTGCCCTCATGAATGGATTAATGCTGTTATCAGCAGGAGTCGTCTCCTAGTAAAAGGATAAAATTTGGCCTGGTTTCCCCTCATCTCAGCATGTTTCTTGCCGTTTGCCATATTATGAAGCAGCTAGAAGGCCAGATGCAGGTCCCTCAACCTTGGACTTCCCAGCCTCCATTATCGTAAGAAATCAATTTCTTTTTGTGATATTCTGTTATAGCAACACAAAATGGACTAAGACAGAAACCATTCAAAAGAGACCTTTAATTTGGCAATTGGATGTCTCTGATATGAAAGGAAAGTTGGGGTGCAAGTAGGTAAGGCACCCAAGTCTGCAAAAAGGCTCAATAGGTTTGTTCTCATGGCTGCAATAGTTGCATCTATAATCTAGTATGGGAGATTTAAACAAACATGAACCCTTCAGTGACCACCTACTCTGTGGCAGGCACAAAGTGGGGGAGATGGGGACACTGCTTCACAGTGGGCTTCACAGTGCCATAGCTCTGTCTGCCCCATCAGCCTGTGAGGCAGGAAAGTACCAGCAGCACCCCACAGGCCTCGTCCCCTGCTGGCTCCTTCCTGGGAGCCACCTCAATCTCTATTTCAGGTAAGAACCACACGAATGGACAAAGCTCAAAAGTGGTCCTCACTGTCCACTTCAGCCCGGCATGCCAGCTTAGCCCCCAGCAGACCGTCTGCTGAAGGTTTTCAGAGAACCTGGCTTCCCTGCCATTTCTCCTGCGGTCTCTGGCCCGAAATCATTTCTTTCCTGTTAGTAGTTTACCTTGGCTCTGAGGCTTTCGCCAGGCACGTGTTCAGAATCCACTGACTGGGAGGGACTGATGGTCAGTTTGAAAGGACACACAACCAATTAGTTGCTGAGTTTCAGCCCCTACATGTCAACGTTAGCCAGGAACTCTATGTGTATCTATTATATATTTTCACATAGTTAGATTGTTTACTCTTTGAAGGGGTGTCTTAAAAATATGATTGAACATGAAAATGAGTTAATCAATGCTGTGTCTCTAATATCATGGTCTCCCAAGTGAGCATGGATATATGTATACACATATCTGAGGTTTTTGGTCTTGAAAGAGTGGACAGAGTGGTTCTATAAATAAGGGCCATCCCCCAACAGGAGGAAGTGACAGCTTCCAGAAGGGAAGGCAGGGAGGGCTGCTGTTTCCAGTCAGGTACACCAAAGCTGCTCTTTGTAACTTATTGTGACTCTCGAGCTGTCGAAAGTTGTCACAAACAAAACCCAAACCAGCTCTGAAAATCCCTCCAATTGATCTAGTCCACTCAACTTGAACCAGGATGACCTGCTTCCAAATATATTTCCAAGATTTCAGTTCTCACTGAAATCATGCCAGAGTTCTCCTGTTAAACTTTGCTCATATACAAGATGACTTTATTTCCATTCTCAGAAAATGCTTTTTGGAAAAGTCAGTACTTGTGGCAGAGGCTGTTGGTTCTCTGCCCTTTCTGTTTGGGCTTTCCTATTTCAGTGCCCACTGGGCCAATGTTCAACTGCCAGCCTCTGCATCTTTTTGTCAGAGGACTTTCTCTGGCCACCAGAGACCTCTCTGCTTACCCATGGGGCAGGCTGGCAGGCAGGGAATCAATATTCCCTGCAGTCCTCGATGATTAGTAGAATTGATGTATAAATACCACCCTCCTTGCCCCTGGACTCTCAGAGTTCTGCAGTGGGATTATACTCCAGTCACCTCATTGGCGACTTGCTTGATGACACTCCCTTTACTGGCCGCCTACCTCTTCCTGTCTCATTTTTTCATCCCCTAGTTGTGTTTTCTGGGATCTCTTCCTAAACAAATGACTTACACTTAAGTCTTTGTTTCAGGGTCTGCCTATGGGGGAACCCAAGCTAAGGTAACATTCTTACATATTAGACAGTTATTTTCCTTTCCCTTCAGTAATTTCCTACACAGGAATAGTTTAGCCCTTGGCTACGCACTGTGGAGCTAATGCTGACGTGCCCCTGGTGGGCGCTAATGCCCATCATCGTGGGTGACATTTATGGGGGAATGGCAGCCCACATAACAAGTTTTGGCATGAAAAGAGAAAACACTATGGATTTTTTTTCCCTTTCAGACACAGGATGAAAGTTACAAAGCAGATTCTCCCAAATCCACAGTTAACTGTCGAGAGCAAGTGGGCCGCTTTGTGAAGCCACATCAGTCTTCCCTCCCTTGACCTTGGAGATCCAGGGAGGCCTGAGGGAGTTTAATGTGATTTCTGGAATGTGCTTAACTTTCAGACAGAGCAGCTTAGCCCACGGGAGACTCCATTAATATAATTTCACAATAGAAAAGCTTCCTATTGCCTAATCTCATTAGCTCTGTTTTATGTATAGCAAATGGGTAAAAGCTGAGTTTGTGATTTGGTCATTGTAAATGCATAATTTTTGAGCACTTAGAATGTATGATAGAGAAGAATTTTCTCTTAATATGTGAAAAGAAGAGGTCCTGAACTTCAGAAATGAGCCTTTATTGGAATGAATTAGGGACATGCCTTATCTTTGACAGCCCCTATAAAACAACACAGGGAAGGTACAGAGGAACCAGTAGCTTCATTCTTTTATTCCAACTCACCTAATAAATAAAACCTTAGATGTAATCTTGGAACCATCAGTCAGTAGCCATCCCTACTTACATTTGCAATTTTTCTTAGTTTTCCTTCCTTCCTTCCTTCCTTCCTTCCTTCCTTCCTTCCTTCCTTCCTTCCTGCCTGCCTGCCTGCCTTTCATCTATCAAAAAATATTAATTGAGCACATATGATGTGTCAGGCACTGTTCTTGGTGTGGGGTATGGTGGTGGACAAAAGACAGTAAGTCTCAGCTCTCATAAAGCTCATGTTGAAGTGGAGAGAGAGATAATAAACAAATACACAGGTAATACATCTAGTAGTTTTAAATGCTGTGAAAAAAAAATTGGGGTAAGACGATAGCTGCTATTTTGGAGCAGGTGGTTGGGGACAGTTTCCCTGAAGTGAGGGAGAGGTTATCTAGGGGATGTCCACCTTCCAGGTGAGGCATCAGCAAGGAAGTCAGAGGAGCTGCAGATAGGAGATGGCTATCTAGGTGGAATGGGCGAGTCCTGCAGGACTCTTGGGCCATGGTAAGGGATTTTGAATTTATTCTTAACAAAATGAGAAGTCACTGAAGGGTGGGGAAAGGGGAAGGAGTTGATGAGAATGGGGAAGGAGGTGATGTTGTCAAAGGCTGTGAGTGAGTGAGAGTGGAAGCAGGGAGGGCCGTTAGGAGGCAATGAAGTGGTCTGGGTGGGAGGTGATGCTGGTTTGGACAGGCTGGGAGTGGTGGAGGTGGGAGAGGGCTCATATTCAAGATGCACTTTTTTAAGGCAGAGTCAGTAGGGTTTGGTGACTGTGGATGAGGGGAGTGTGTGTGTGTGTGTGAGAGATGGGGGGAGAGAGAGAGAGAGAAGTGAAACTCATGATAACTCCCAAGGTTTTGGTTGATTTGGGTGAGGAAGGTGCTATTTGTTGGGATGGGGAACATTGAAGGGAAAACTTTTGAGGGAAAAAATCAGATATCCAGGTGGAGATAGAGAATAGGCCATTAGACATAAAGATCTGGAATTCAAGAGAGAGGCTGGGACTGGAGATACATATTTAGGAATCATCCGATTGTTGTACAGATGGTGTTTAAAACCACCAGATTGGGAGGATTCACAGAGGCACTGTAGAAAGAGCAGGGGGAAAGCCCAAGGACAAAGCCACCTTGGGAGGGAGAAGAAAACTCTGGGAACCCCAAAGAGGAGCAAGGGGGCTACTACTCCTCCTCTATCAACTGGGCAGCTTCAGGTTAAAAAATTACATAAATACAAATAAACTTGAAGTCTCAGTTGTGATCTTCCCTGGGGTGGAGTGGAAAGGACAGTGACTGGGTCGGTTTTTCATCAGCTCATGCTGCATCTACAAGCCTTTAGCACTCAGTGCTGTGGAGGTGGGATATTTGAGAGGGTTCTTCTTCCCCTCCCCTTTCCTCCTCTTTCTCCTCCCACTCTACCTTTTCTCCTCTTTCCTACCAGTGGCATTCTTGGGGCTAAATTTCAGGTGGCTCTAGGGTAGGAGGAATGGGTTGCTAAGTACAGACCCCTTACTTTTCAAGATAAAGATAAAGGTGTTGCCTGAGGCTTGGGTCACAGGTGAGGTCATTTTTCTTTAAATATCTATCCCACACATTTTGCTAATTGGAAATTCATTAAGGTTTGCAAAATGTCAGAATGCAAATTCTCCTGAAAAGAGAGTTTATTTGTTCTTCACAGTTCAGTGTGAATTACTTTAATCAGATAATCAGCTAATTTCCCTCCTAACAGCTGGTTGAGATCAGTCTGTACTATATGCTCTTTCTATTTAAAAAAAACCCTAAGAATATGGCAGAGATTCTAGAACTTTTTATCCATAAGATTCACTTAGATAACTTATTAAAATGCAGATTCCTAAGTTCCATCCCCAGAAATTCCAGGGAAATTGGGAGAAAACTGGGGGGTCCAGATGATTTGATGCAGGTGGCTTGTGAATCACCTTGGGAAATACTGAGGTAGAGAGGATTGGACAGAACTTTGGGGGCCACCGGGCATATCTGAGGAGGTCATGCAGGGGGAGCTGTCAAAATGAAGACCTTTGAACTAACAGAGAACAAAGTGGGTGTCAGGGTGTTCCTGTGGAAGAGAACCCAGAATAGAAAGGGGCCAGCGTGGTGGCTCACACCTGTAATCCTAGCACTCTGGGAGGCCACGAGTTTGAGACCAGCCTGAGCCAGAGTGAGACCCCTGTCTCTACAAAAAATAGAAAGGTAGGCGTGGTGGTGAGCACTTTATAGTCCCAGCTACTTGGGAGGCTGAGGCAGGAGAATTGCTTGAGCCCAGAAGTTTGAGGTTGCTGTGAGCTATGATGATGCCACTGCACTCTAGCCAGGGCCACAGAGTGAGACTCTGTCTCAAACACAAAAAACAAAAGAAACAATAGAAAGGAAGGGAAGCTGACGTTGTTAGCACTGTGATGTTGTTAGCACCTGAAGCCACCAGCAACTCCAGGCTGCTGGGTGTACCGAGGAACTGAGCACTTATCACACATCTGGCATGCTATTAGTGAGCACTTTCTAGGCACTATCTCATTTAATTCTTACCACCTCTTATTATTCCTGTTTGGGGATTAAAGAGGCCATAAAGGGTTTAAGTGGCAGGGCTAGACCTGGAACCCTTGTCTGGGCGACTCCAAGTCCACACGGCCAACTACAGTGTTGCACCGCGGAAACCACACCGTCAGGGCACGGAAGCCCAGCGGGCGGTCTGTGACTGATCACCTGCGCGCTCAGCAGTGAATTTCAGTGACTCAGGGAGGCGCGCGCTTTCCTCTGGGATGGGCTGCTTTGGTGCCCCCTGGTGGCTGCGAACCTGGTGTGCTGAGAAGTCTGGGAGAGAACAATGAATTGAGTTACAGCACCCTGGGAGGGACTTAAGAAATAAAATACTACACCTCATCAAACACACGAACCCTTTACTCCCATTATCGGAGCAATTCCAGGAAACTCCCATTAGAGCTATATCCCTCCGCTTCTGCCTCAGTGACACATTACACACTACTTTCTAAATTACAAGCCACTGCCTTGCAACCTGATCACAGCTGCACTCACCTTCCCTCCAACCATTTAGGCTCAGAGAACCGGCTTCATTTTCATTAATCAGCAAGGAAAAGCTCTCTGAGCTTCTGTACTCTACTAGGCCTGCTTCTATTTTTAACAGCCTGTCTGCCAATGCACTAGTGGGCTAAAAATATACATACTTATAATACAATTCATCATGCACTCAGCTGCCAGGAGGAAGCTTAATTTAAGCTTCATCCAAGATGAAATGCCTTTAAGAAACACAATATTTCATGCAACTATTTATTAATATCAATTTTTAAGAGTGCTCCAATATCAACTCTTTGATATATATTTAAAAATGAGAGATTGTTAGTCAGAATGTTTTGAAAAGAGACCTCGGCAAAACCACTTTGTTATAGTCTTGGCCAAGGTTAGAAAATGCTTTGGGAGTTCTTTTCCTTAACTTCAAACTCCTTTGGTCCCTCTTTGCTTTTTATCTTAATTCTAGTTGTCTGCTTCAACTTGATCTGAGTGAATTGCATCATCTTATAAAACTAGGGTTACCTGATTTAGCAAATAAAAATATAAAAATGCCTAGTTAAATTTCAGATAAACATCGACAGTTTTTTAGCATACGTATGTCCTAAACATTGCATGGTTTGCCAAGAGCTTTACTGGTTTTAGCACTGAAAGTTCTGCATTTGGGTATATGCCCTCATCTCAGGCAAATGAGGACAGTCACCCTCTTTAGGTCGTATTATGTATTTTCAACATAAATCATACCCCCGTCTTGAGGATTTATTACCTACTGAGAAATCCTACAGGAGAGAAACTTTTTAAATAACAGCTTTATTGAGACATAATTCACATACCATAAAATACCTCTTAAAGTATACGATTTGGTGATTTTTAGTGTATTTATAGATCTGTGCAACTATCACCACTATCTAATTTTAGGATATTTTCATCACCACAAAAACCCTTACCCACTAGCAGTCACTCCCCATTTTCCCCTCCCTGCAGGCCTTGGAAATCCCTAAACTACTTTCTGTCTCTATGGACTTGCCTATTCTGGGCATTTTATATAAATGAGATCATATGCTATGTGGTACTTTGTGACTGGATTGTTTTAGTTAGCATAATGTTTTGGAGGTTTATCCATGTTGTAGCATGTGTCAGACCTTCATTCCTTTTATTGCCAAATAGTATTTCATTGTATAAAAAATTAGAGATATTACAGGGTTGGTTCCAGACCACTGTGACAAATTGAATATCACAATAAAGCGAGTCACATGAATTTTTTTGTTTTCTAGTGCATATAATAAAAGTTATGTTTACGCTGTACGGTAGTCTATTAAGTGTGCAATAGCATTACGTCAAAAATGTACATATCTTAATTAAAACTTTATCGCTAAAAGTGCTAATGATCATCTGAGCCTTCAGCGAGTCTTAATCTTTTGCTGATAGAGGGTCTTGCCTCAATGTTGATGGCTGATGACTGATCAGGGTGGTGGTTGCTGAAGATTGGGAGGAGGCTGTGGCAACTTATTAAAATAAGGTAACAGTGAAGTTTGTCGCATCAGTTGACTCTTCCTCACATAAAAGATTTCTCTGTAGCATGAGATGCTGTTTGATAGCATTTCATCCACAGTAGAATTTCTTTCAAAATTGGAGTCAATCCTCTCAAACCCTGATGCTGCTTTATCAATTAAGTTTATGTAATATTCAAAATCCTTTGTTGTCATTTCAACAATGTTCACAGCATTTTCACCAAGAGTAATTCCATATCAAGAAAACACATTCTTTGCTCATCTATAAGAAGCAACTCCTCATCCGTTCAAATGCTGTTATGAGATTGAAGCAATTCAGTCACATCTCCAGGCTCCACTTTTAATTCCAGTTCTCTTCATATTTCCATCACATCTGTAGTTACTTCCTCTGCTGAAGTATTGAAGTCAAGACTCAAAGTCAGCCATGAGGGTTGGAATCAACCAAATTCCTGTTAATGTTCATATTTTAGCCTCCTCCATGAATCACAAAAGTTCTTAATGGCATTTAGAATGCTGAGTCCTTTCCAGCAGGTTTTCAATTGGGTTTGCCCAGATCTATCAGATGAATCACTATCTCTGGCATCTAAAGCCTTATGAAAAGTATTTCTTAAGCAGTAAGACTTGAAAGTTGAAATAACTCCTTGATCCATGGGCTGCAGAATGGATGTTGTGTCAGCAGGCCTGAAAACAACATAAATCTCCTTGTACATTTCCATCGGAGTTCTTGGGTGACTACGTGCATCA
Organism: Cheirogaleus major; assembly: GCA_963574435.1. Classification (NCBI taxonomy): domain Eukaryota; kingdom Metazoa; phylum Chordata; class Mammalia; order Primates; family Cheirogaleidae; genus Cheirogaleus; species Cheirogaleus major. The sequence goes on along the minus strand of CAUYPO010007574.1, from coordinate 1,307 downwards.
TCAATGAGCAGTAACATTTTAAAAGGAATCTTTTTTCCTGAGCAGTAGGTCTCAACAGTAGGCTTAAAATAGTCAGTAAACTAAGCTGTAAACAGATGTGCTGTCACCCAGGCTTTGTTTTTCCATTTTATGGAGCCCAGACAGAGTAGATTTAGCATAATTCTGAAGGGCCTTAGGATTTTTAGAATGGTCAATATCTACTGGCTTCAACTTAAAGTCACCAGCTGCATTAGCCCCTAACAAGAGAGTCAGCCTATCCTTTGAAGCTTTGAAGCAATTGACTTCTCCTTTCTAGCTATGAAAGTCTTAGATGGCATTTTCTTCCAATAGAAGGCTGTTATGTCTACATTGAAAATCTGTTGTTTAGTGTAGCCATCTTCATCAATGATCCTAGCTAGACCTTCTGGATAACTTGCTGCAGCTTCTATATCTGCACTTGGTGCTTCATCTTGCATTTTTATGTTATGGAGATGCCTTCTTTCCTTAAACCCATGAACCAACCTCTGCTACCTTCCAACTTTTCTTCTGCAATTTCCACACCTCTCTTGGCCTTTACAGAATTGAAGAGAGTTAGGGCCTTGCTCTGGATGAGGCTTTGTCTTAAGGGAATGTTGTGTCTGGTTTGATCTTTGATCCAGACCACTAAAACTTTCTCCATATCAGCAATAGGCTGTTCCAATTGCTTATTATTTGTGTGTTCACTGAGTAGCAGTTTTAATTTCCTTTAAGAACTTTTCCTGCACATTCACAACTTGGCTAACTGTTTGGCACAAGAAGCCTAGCTTTCAGCCTATCTCGGCTTTTCGCATGCTTTTCTACTCAGCTTAGTCATTTCTGGCTTTTGATTTAGAGGAGAGAGGTGCAACTATTCCTTTCACTTGAACATTTAGATGTCATTGTAGCATTATTAATTGGCCTAATTTCAAAACTGTTATGTCTCAGGGAATTGGGAAGCCTGAGGAGAGGGAGAGAGATGGGGGAATGGGCAGTTGGTGGAGCAATCAGAACACACACATTTATCGAATAAGTTTGTCATTTTATATAGGTATGGTTTGTGATGCCCCAAAACAATTATTAATACATCATTAGTACCATCAAAGACCACTGATCACAGAACACCATAATGGATATAATAATAATGAAAAAGTTTGAAATACTGTGAGAATTACCAAAATGTGACACAGAGATATGAAATGAGTGTGTGCTGTTGGAAAATGGCACTGGATAGGCTTGATGTAGGATTACCATAAACTTTCAATTTGTAGAAAACATAATGTCTGCAATGCGCAGCAAGTGAAGTACAATAA
>CAUYPO010007573.1:0-55541 GCA_963574435.1 Cheirogaleus major | reverse complement strand
AAAAAATTAGCCCGGCATGGTGGCGCATGCCTGTAGTCCCAGCTACTCAGGAGGCTGAGGCAGGAGGATTGCTTGAGCCCAGGAGTTTGAGGTTGCTGTGAGTGAGGCTGACACCACGGTACTCTAGCCAGGACAACAGAGTGAGACTCTGTCTCAAAAAAAAAAAAAAAACAGAGGAGCAAAGCCAGGGTCCACGATGCTGAATCAAGGTCATTCCCAAACCAGGTGAGAATCTCACCAAGTGCAGCTGGCACATGGGAGGCACCCTTCTGTATCCTGGGGCTCCACCCTGGCGGACGCAGGGCCAGGACTAGGGCAAGACCAGCGAGGTGAAAAGACAAGATCAGAATTTCTGATTTTTCCTTTTGCCTCTGGCTCCAAAATGTCTCAGCACAGCACGGCTACTGATCCTGTCTTTATTTAAGATCTTAATATTGTATTCATCAGCGATGTTCTGCATTCATGTTGAATTTTTAAGACATTGAACTAAAAAACATATATATTTATCTCAAGAGATGAGAAGACAAGCCCAGCCCGTGCTGGGCACTTCTGAGCACCCCGAGAGAACCTGGCGCCTCCTAGTCTGGGCAGACAAAGTCAGAGAAAGTCCTAGCCCAGGGAGAAAATACTGGCAAAAGACCCATCTGGGAAAGGACTGGTCTCCAAAATAAATTTTAAGAACCCAAAAACTCTTAAACCTCAACAATAAGAGGTCGGGGCACATTGGCTCACACCTGTGATCCTAGCACTCTGGAAGGCCAAGACTGAAGGATCTTTTGAGCTCATGAGTTCGAGACCAGCCTGAGCAAGAGCGAGACCCCTGTGTCTACTAAAAATAGAAAGAAATTAATTGGCCAACTAAAAATACATAGAAAAAATTAGCCGGGCATGATGCCGCATGCCTGTAGTCCCAGCTACTTGGAAGGCTGAGGCAGGAGGATCGCTTGAGCCCAGGAGTTTGAGGTTGCTGTGAGCTAGGCTGACGCCACGGCACTCTACCCTGGGCCACAGAGCGAGACTCTGTCTCAAAATAAATAAAGCATTTAAAAAATTTATCTTGTTGACTGAGATTTTCAGTGCTGCCTTAAATTTTGCACCGGGAAGGATGCCTCACCTGTCCCTGCCTCGGTAGACACCCAGCCCACATCCTCCACGTGGTTCTACCAGGCAGAGTCCGCATCCCCAAAATCCTTGGGAACTCAGGTTGGAGGACATCGTCTCTGACTCCCCTGGGGAGTGGTCTCATTCACGCCTTCCCTCAGCGCCCTACTTCCCAGCCACAGTCCCCGGCTGGTGTGTGAGCAGGCCCGCGTGGTGGCGCACAGGGGAATCCCAGGCCTGGCTCAGTCTGGGCATTCTCAGACCCGCCCGAGTCCCGCCCAGTGCTGAGTCCTCTGCCAGTGGGTCTCCCAGAAACTCCCCTGGCTGGTTTTGGGGTGAGTGGCCCACAGGGAAGCAATTTACATGCACAGCGGTCCGACCACGTCAGCCCGCCCCACCTGGCTCCAGAATAAAGGGGAGACGGACCCACTCGGCAGCACTCAGCCACCGGTACTGGGGAAGAGGAAGGACCTCTCACTGCCACACCGAGTAAGCCCAGACGCCAGCTCCCAGGACAAAGCCAGGGTCCTGAACACCCAAGCCCAGGCCCTGCTCTCCGCTACCTCTGGTGGCTTGGAATCGGGGCCTGGAACCAACGGGATGACAGGTGATATCTTCTGGCCCCGGTGGGCTCAGAGCAGGCCTTGGCGAAAACAATACCCGGCGGCCCCACCCATCCTCTGCCTGAACCCAAGTGTTGGATGCAAAGAAACCAGGAGGCAGAGCCAACTTGAGGCCCCTTTCTCTCCCCTCCCCCAGCAAACCTGGTCTTACCAGTCAAGCCAGCTGGTAGTTGAGAGTCCCCTCTGGTGGCCAGCAGCAGCTACAGAGCTGTCCCTGTAGGGAAGTGGCAGGGCTTGCGGGACTGGCCTCAGTCTACCTGTCCCAAGAATGGGCAGAGTTTGCTGCAGTCTGAGCTTTCTGGCCTCCAGATCCCTCCTGGTATGGGCCTGGCTTACTGACCCTTGGTCTCAGCCTGGGAGGGACAGGACAGGCTGGGGAAGACCTCGAGTCTCAGATGACCTTGACCCAGTACACCCTGCCCCATACCCCCACTGCCTCTGACCCGGACAGCTCTGCGAGAGGCAGCTCTGCCATTCACCACTGGACTTCGACCGCGGCCGGAAGCTCTGCTCAGCCCTCCAGACGCGTCACCTTCCAGAACTGCCGGAGTTCTCCTCGGAGGTCGAGCGGGCATGTCCCCTGGAAGCTGGAAGCCCGCAATGACGGTCCAGGGTGTCCTCTGGATTCTGCTCGGATTGCTGCTGTGGCCGGAGCCAGGGACAGGTGGGTCCAGAGGCCTGGGGCCAGAGACCCTAGGACGCCCCAGCTCTCAGGTAACCTCCAGTCTAGGGATGTAGATGTTCCCAACCCCACAGGGTCAGGGCAGGAGTTGAGGAGAAGGACCTGCGCCTGAGGAGCAAAAATAGGGAAGGCTTCCTGGAGGCGGAGACATAGACAGGAACTGGGACAGGAAGAAGAATGGCGTTTGGCAGAGAAGCAGGAAAGGGCATTTTGGGCGGAGAAGAACAAAGCCACAGAGGAATGACAGTGTGGGCTGTCTGGATAATAGCCTGAATTCTACACAGCAGAGCATGGGGATTAAGACTTCCTGGGTTCAAATCCTGCCTCTGCTGCTTCCTTGCTGTGCGACCTTAGGCAGGCAACTTAACCTCTCTGTGCTTCAGATACCTTATCTGTAAAAGGAAGCTGGTCTTGATCCATCTGTGTTGCTCTACCAGAATGCCTGAGACTGAGTAATTTGTAGAGGACAGACATTTATTTCTGTACAGTTCCGGATGCTCGGAAGTCCCAGATACCAACCCCTTGACCTTGGACCTCCTGGCCTCCAGAACTGAGAAATACGTTTCTGTTCTTTGTAAACTACCCAGGCTCAGGTATTCTGTTGCAGCAGCACAAACAGACTCGGACAGGGTCTAACAGGACCTGCCTCACAGGGGTTGTCAAGATCAAACGAGCTGGGTGGCGCACGCCTGTAATCCTAGCACTCTGGGAGGCCGAGGCAGGAGGATCGCTCAAGGTCAGGAATTTGAAACCAGCCTGAGCAAGAGTGAGACCCCGTCTCTACTAAAAATAGAAAGAAATTAATTGGCCAACTAAAAATATATAGAAAAAATTAGCCAGGCGTGGTGGCGCACGCCTGTAGTCCCAGCTACTCAGGAGGCTGAGGCAGGAGGATCCCTTGAGCCCAGGAGTTTGAGGTTGCTGTGAGCTAGGCTGACGCCACGGCACTCTAGCCAAGGGGACAGAGTGAGACTCTGTCTCCAAAAAAAAAAAAAAGATTAAACAAGCGGTTACATAAGCCACCTAGAGCGGTACGTGGAACGTGGTAAATGTTTGCCGGATGTGAGCTGTTATTTACCCATCCTGGACCCGGCTCCGGGCCGGGTGACCTCACACTTCTGGGTTCCAGGTTCAGCCACTGACTCCCCCCACATGGCGCAAGCCTCCCCTGCCCCTACCCCTGGGCATTCTTCCAGTTACTTTTCACGCTAACATCCCCCCACTCCAAACCCAGCACCAAAAACTGTCCTTCTTTCCCCCTCAAGATTTGGGGGACTCTCCCCACTTTTGTCCACGACACTGCCACCACCTGCCTTCAGCCGCCGTCATCACTCACCTCCCACTGTCTCCCCGTCTCCACCCTCGCACCCTGAAAAATCCATTTCCCTTTGGCAGCCAAAGGAACCATCTTCGAATGCCAGCCTGGCCATGTCCCTCTCCTGCTCATAAACCTGCCATGGCTCCCCAGTGCTCACAGACAGTCTAAGCTCCTTAACCAGTAGGCAACAGTCTGTGTGCCTCAGTTTCTTCACCTATACTAGGACAGGGATGGGGGTCCTAGGGCTATCAGATGGGGTCCCGCGGAGCAGGGGAGATGTGGAATCGGACCAGGAGGCTTGGGAGGGGGCGGGGCTGGCTGCAGGGCTGATACACGCTCTCTTCCCTCAGCTTCCCTGCCCCTGAGCATGGACTCTGTCATCCGGGTCCTGGCGGAGCTGGAGCAGAAGGCGCCGGCAACCGAGCGTGGCCTCAGCGCGGCAGCTTGGATGCTGTCGGTCCAGAGCAACGGCTCCCAGCATGACTTCTACAGCTTCCTGCTGGGGGCGGAGGGCTCCGGCGCTGTCGAGCTGGGTCCCTCCCCACTGAGCCCAGAGCTGCAAGGCCTGGCGGACGCGGTGTCCGCACATGGTGTATGGGGCGAGAACGAATACGGGGTCGTGCTGACACCTGATGGCTCGACCGTGGCCGTGGAGCCCCTGCTGGCGGGGCTGGAGGCAGGGCTGCAGGGGCGCAGGGTCGTGAACTTGACCTTGGACAGCACAGCTGCCCCTCCGGGTGTGGAGGCCTCCTCTCCAGATGTCAGCTCTGCAGATGCCGGAGCTCCAGACGTCCCAGCGTCCTTGGCAGATGCCAAAGCCCAGCCTCTGGCTGCCGTGGACAGCCTCCTGGCAGTCACGCTGGGCAGAACCCTGGGCCTGTCCTTCCTCCATGCCCCCCAGAACCGGAGCCGCCCCGGGCTGGCGACCGAGGGCTGCTGGGACAAGCTCTCTAACCCCCGCCTCTTTACACTCCTGGACCCCGAGGCATCGGTGCTCACCGTGGCCTTCCTCAATGGCGCCCTGGATGGGTTCCTCCTTGGAGACTACCTGAGCCAGACCCCTGAGCCCCGGCCGCCTCTCAGCAGCCTGCTGCACCAGTACTACGGAGCGGGGGTGTCGGGAGACCCCGGGCTCCGCAGCAACTTCCGACGGCAGAAAGGGGCAGCTTTAATCTCGGCCGCCGCCTTGAACCTGCAGGTGTGGGGGGTCCTTGCCCTGATGCAGAAGCTGCGGCCAGTACACCCCACGCTACGAGACATGAGCCAAGAACAGCTGGCCCAGTTGGCCAGCTACGCTGCCAAGGAGTTCACTGAGGCCTTCCTGGGTGAGGAGGCCCCCCCTGTCCCCTGTGACCCTCCCTCTCACAGATTCATACACTCCCAGCCCCATGTGGTCAAGGGAATTCAAGGCTAGGGAGTCCAAAGGGGGCAATAAATGCTATGGTGGGGGTGGAGTGGGGCAGGACAGCTGTACAGATGAGGAAAAGCTACAGTTGGGCTTTGAGGGATGAATAGGAGTTCATCTGATTTTCTTTCTTTCTTTCTTTTTCTTTTCTTTTTTTTTTTTTTTTTTTTGAGAGAAAGGGCCTCACTCTGTTGCCCAGGCTGGAGTGCAGTGGTGCAACCATAACTCATTGCAACCTTGGACTCCTGGGCTCAAGTGATCCTCCTGCCTCAGCCTCCCGAGTAGCTGGGACTACAGGCAATGCCACCCTGCCCAGCTAATTCTAATTTATTTTTTACTTTTTGTATAGACGGGCTTTTGCTCTGAGGCCCAGGCTGATCTCAAACTCCTGGCCTTAAATGATCCTCCCACCTCAGCCTCTCAAAGTGCTGGGGATTACAGGCTTGAGCCACTGTGTCCAGTCTCATGTTTTGTTTTTGTTTTTAATGAGGAAGAGGTCATTCCAGGCAGTGGGCTCAGCAAAGGCACAGAGGTTCAAAAGGAAGTTCAGCCAGTTATTTCTGTGCACCTTTAGGCAAGTTGCTTCACTTCTCTGAACCTCATGTAAAGCTGGATAAATCATTGCTATCTCTTGGATTTGCTGGGTGGTTTAGAAAGATGAAGCCCGTGAAGCAAGGAGCATGCAATTGGACTTCCTTCCCAGTGTCCTTCCTTCCCGATGTGGCAGCTGGAGAAAGCACTGGGCCTTGGGTTGTAAAATATCAAAATTCTTGGGCTTTATCCTGAAGGGAAGGGATGGTAGCCATAGCGGATATTCCAACGAGACTGGGGTGCTGTTAGAGTTAGTTTAGTTAGTTGGTCCCCAATAGGAACCAGTGTGGGGACAGACTGGACTCTTTCCAAATTTACCAGGCCCCCAGAGGATGGCCCATATGTGCTCTTTTTTTTTTTTTTTTTTTGAAACAGAGTCTCACTCTGTTGCCCAGGCTAGAGTGCCGTGGCGTCAGCCTCGCTCACAGCAACCTCCAACTCCTGGGCTCAAGCGATCCTCCCGCCTCGGCCTCCCAGAGTGCTAGGATGACAAGCGTGAGCCACCGCGCCCGTCCCATATGTGCCTTTCAATGGGGATGCAGGCGCAGGCAGAGAGACCCTTGCTGACGCCAGCCTTGGACCCCCTTGTTCGTAGGATGCCCGGCCATCCACCCGCGCTGTCGCTGGGAGGCGGCGCCGTATCGGGGCACCCCAAAGCCACTGAAGCTGCCGCTCGAGTTCCTGTACGTGCACCACACGTACGAGCCCGCGCAGCCCTGCACGGACTTCGCGCGCTGCGCAGCCGACATGCGCTCCATGCAGCGCTTCCACCAGCTCACCAACGGATGGGAAGACATCGGCTACAGGTGGGCGGGGCCGCCGCGAAGGGGTGGGGTCTGCGGGGGCGGGGCCTGACTCGGGGGGCGGGGCTTGACCCCGAAGAGAGCAGGCAGGAAGGATGAGGAGGTTCAGATGGCTGGAGTCCAGCCGGAGAGGTGGCATGGCCCAGAATGGGGGCGGGGCCTTAATAGGGGCCATGAATCGCGACAAGGTGGGACTCTTGGGTCAGGGGAGAGAACTAGGACTGGAGGGGACCTGGGAGAAGGGCAGGGTCTGAGTCTGGGGCAGAACAGTGACGGCCTAAGACAAGAAAGGGCTCTGGATTGGGCAGGAACTGGACTTGAGAAAAGGCGGCGGCGGAGGGGAGGGTGGGGAGAGGGGTGTGGCCAGTGCCGAGGGGCGGATCCAGAGAGACAGGACGGTTCTGGGGTGCCACTTGGGGCGAGAGTGGGACGGAGCTGGACGTGACAGAGGCGGTGCCACCGCGCGGGACTCGGGGTCGGTGGCCCTTGGTACAGGGGCAGGATCCGGGCGGGGCATCCCTCACGCTGCGCGGTTCCTCCCTCCCGTCCCCTCCGCAGCTTCGTGGTGGGCTCCGACGGCTACGTGTATGAGGGCCGCGGCTGGGACTGGGTGGGCGCGCACACGCTCGGCCACAACCACCTGGGCTTCGGCGTGGCCTTCGTGGGCAACTACACGGCGGCGCTGCCCACCGAGGCCGAGCTGCGCACGGTGCGCGACGTGCTCCCGAGTTGCGCGGTGCGCGGCGGCCTCCTGCGGCCCGACTACGCGCTGCTGGGCCACCGCCAGCTGGTGCGCACCCACTGCCCCGGCGACGCGCTCTTCCGCCGGCTGAGCACCTGGCCGCACTTCAAAGCGGTGAGTCCGCCCTGCCCACGCTGCCTCAGCCACCCGCCCAACCTTGGCATCACCCCTACCCCCACCCGAAGGCCCTCTGTCCACACAGCGCTAGCCTGACCTGTGACCCTTTGCCCACACACCTCTGTCCATCCCCTAGGCCTGCGTCACAATCCTCTGCCCAGACGACCTCAGCCCTGAGGATGCTTGTTCGGCTCCTGAATCCCCAACCCCTGATCACAGCTCTTAGGCTGGAGCTACCTAGGCCCCGCCCAGCACGACCTTGGCCCGATGACGTCATCCAAGCCCCCGACCCTCATCCCTAAAACAACTCTCTAATCACACCTGGATAATCCTAGGCCACCCGCCGCCACTCCCTTTCGTTAAGCTATTGCTCTGCCCTAATTGGCCCTCCTGCAGGTGGCCTTGTCCCCACTCCTTCCCTTTGGGCTCCTGTCCCCTCCCCCATCCAGGGTTCCACAAGCAAGGAGGGCAGACCTAGCCACCTCCCACCCCAAGCCTCAACTCCCTCGTCTTTTCTAGACTGTGAAGCCAAGAACTGCCAGGAGGACCTCTGAGAGGTCCAGGAGGGAGCCGCCCGCCCTGATCCTGCCAGCCACAGAGCCCCAATAAAGAGGCCATGGAGGCCGGGTTCAGTGGCTCACACCTGTAATCCCAGCACTCTGGGAGGCCGAGGTGGGCGGATCGCTCAAGGTCAGGAGTTCGAAACCAGCCTGAGCAAGAGCGAGACCCCATCTCTACTAAAAAATAGAAAGAAGTTAATTGGACAACTAAAAATATACAGAAAGAATTAGCCGGGCATGGTGGCGCGTGCCTGTAGTCCCAGCTACTCGGGAGGCTGAGGCAGGAGGATCGCTTGAACCCAGGAGTCTGAAGTTGCTGTGAGCTACGCTGACACCACGGCACTCTAGCCCCGGCAACAGAGTGAGACTCTGTCTCAAAAAAATAGATCAATAAATCAATAAAGAGTCCATGCAAAAGACAGTCTCTGTGCATGCATCATGTGTGTTCAATCATGGTGTCTTAGTTGAGGTTTGCCCACAAGCAGAGCCTGAGGCAAGGGTTCTGGTACAAGTAGTTTATCAAGAGGTGATCTCAGGACATAGCAGCTAGGAAACAAGGTACCGGGGAGGGGGAGGGAAGGCAGCCAGGAAAGGAGGTGTTATCAAGCAAGTTTCCACTGTGGGCAACCAGCACTCAGTCCCACTGGGAGCTCGGGGAGAGAATACAGGACACACATCTCAGAGTCATCCCACTCAAGGGGCAAGAGAGCTGGGGTGTTTACACACTAATTCCCATCAGTGATTAGTTGAGGTCTGCTCTCAGGGACATGTTAATTCATTGGCACTCTGCGGCTGCTTGTTACGTGGGCAGAATGACTCCATCTGCCAGATGCAAATGGTTGCAAAGGTCACCTCCTCAGGGAAGTCCTCCTTGATTTTTTCCAGCTTAAAGAGAAGCACTTCTGCTCAGCCTATACTCCAGTCTGCCTATTTCCTTCCAAATCCTCTTCACCAGCTAGAAATGTCTCATGCTTGAGTTGGGGATCTCTCTCCCTCGCTGGTCTGTATGTGAGCTTTAGGAGGGCAGGAACCAAGTCTATCCAGTCCCCTGCCCCATGGCTTCTCCAGCCCCAGCAAGTAGTAGGCACTTGGGAAATACCTGTTTAGAGAGAGGCTCGCATGGTGCACTTTTTGAAACTGATATTATCATCTTGTACAAACAAGCAAACCAAGGCTCAGAGAAAGGAAGTGACTTGCCACTGAGAGGGACCAACTGGCACTCAAACCCACTCTGTCTTTTTCTAGCTCCTGGGACAGAATTGTGCTGACTCATCTATTCCTCAGAACAGCATTTATGCACCTCTCTCTCTCTCCTTTTTTTTTTTTTTTTTGGAGGGCTGGGGGAGACAGGGTCTCTCTCTGTAGTCCAGACCAGAGTTCAGTGTCACGATCACAGCTCACCGCAGCCTTAAACTCCTGTCTCAAGTGATCCTCTTCGCCTGAGCCTCCCAAGTAGCTGGGACTACAGGCTCAAACTACCGTGCCCGGCTACCCACCTCCCTTCTCAAGTAAAGATTTATTGAAGCATAACAGAGACACAGGAAAATGCACCAAAATGTACAGTGTGATGAATTTTCACAACGGGACACACCCATGAAACCAGACCAAGAAATAGAACATATTCAACTTATGTAAATTTCACTTCCATAAATAAAAATAATAATAAACACAGCCAGCTCCCAGAAGCCCCCACCCCAGTAACCAGCACCTCCAAAGGAAACCAATATCCCAACTTGTTAAACATAGGTTTACCTGCTCTGGAACTTTCTATAAATGGAATCACACAGCGTGTACCCTTCATTGGTTTTTGGTTTTTGGTTTTGCTCAGCATTTGTTGTGATTCATCCAAGTCCAGTTATGCAGTGGCCTGTTCGTTCTCATTGCTGTGTGGGATCATGCTGCATGAAGAAACCACAGTTTGTTCATTCTACCATCCATGGACACGTGGCTTGTTTCCAGTTTGGGACAATCACGAAGGGTGCCGGTGGGCACGTCTGTTGGGTATCTATCTAGCAGCGGACGTGCTGGGTCAGAGGACATCCAGCTAACAGTGCTGCTGGACCACAGGCTAATCGGCCCACACTCTGGCCAGCAGAGGATGAGAGTTCTAGGTGCTCCATATTCTCACTCGTATGTGTTCAGCATGTGCCCATTTTGCAGAGAAGGCAACTGAGGCTCCAAGGGAGGGGCGTTTGCTGCCTCCCGGTCAGTGAGGGATTCTGGGCCCTTCTTGCCAGAAAGCCTGTTCTGCCACCTCCTTCTCGCCTCCTCAGCTCTGCCCCCAGCATCCTGCCCTGACTACCCTCCCAGCCTGGCTGCGGGGTGGGGTGGGACAGACCGGGTCACGTGGAGCTGGGTTCAGCGGGAGGAAGCCAGGCAGGGTGCAGACGGCTGCTGATTCTGGGGCCGGTCAGGAAATCAAGGTAAGGGAGGGAGTGCGCGTGGGCCCCAAGGTGGGGTTCCCTGGAGGCAGAGCTGAGAATGGGGAGGGGGCCAAGATGAGGGCAGTATGTGGGCAGACACTGGGCAGAACTGTCACTTGCTCGTCCCCCAGGAGAACCCCCACCATGGACCCACCGTCGCCAAGCCAGGCCTCCCAGACCCAGCCTGCGGCCCCCTCTCTGCTGACTTCCTACCGCTGGCACACCGGGGGCGGCGCGGAGAAGGGGGCTGCGGGGTCCCGCTGGGGCCGCCTTGCGGGCTGGGGCCGCGCACTGAGCCACCAGGAGCCCATGGTCAGCAGCCAGCCAGCCCCGCGCTCGCTGTTCCGCCGGGTGCTCTCTGCGCCCCCGAAGGAGTCACGCACCAGTCGCCTCCGGCTGTCCAAGACCCTCTGGGGGAGGCACAAGAACCCACCGCCGGAGCTGGAGCTGGAGCCAGAGGCCCCAGGTACGTGACTCCCCCACTCCGAGCTTGGGGCGGGCTGGGAAGCCGGATGCTTGGGTTTCGTCTGCCTCGGAGCATCAGCCCTGCAGACACAGGAAGTTGTGGGGAGCGCAAAAGCCCGGCAGGAAGTGGCTGGGGCCCCACTGCCCTCTTCCCTCTTTCCCCCTAAACACGGGTGGAAGGAGTTGCCAGGGACCTGTGGGCAGGGGGGGCCCAGACTGAGGAAGGGGCAGGGAATAGACCCATGATTGTGCTGTCCAGATGCCAAATGGCTCTTGGCCCCAGTGGGTCTCTCCTCCAACCCATTGGGCCAGGCCCACCACCCATCTCGGCTCCCTCCTACTCTCCCGCCTTCTAGCCTCCCTGTCTTGGTTCCTTCACCTCCCCGAGCCTCAGCTTTCCCATCAGTTAAATGGGAATAAAGAGCCCTACCTTGAAGGATATACGGTTTCATTTGCTCATATTCCTTCCTTCATTCAAGCAGAGGTTTATTGCGCATATATTGTGTGCTGGGCGCTGATTTAGGCAGTGAGGACACAGCAGTGAACAAGACAGATAACACTCCCTGCCCGGCGGAGCTCACAGTATACTGGAGGTGACAGACAGTAAATAAGTCAAGAAGAAAATGACAAATGGTGCTCAGTGTCATGCAGGGGGATCTAGGAGGGTGATGACTACCCAGGATTAGAGCTAAGGAATGTGGCACTAGCCCAGGGCTGAGCGTATTCTAAGTGACCCATGCATAAGTGGGTGCTATTATTGCACCTGGTAGTGAAACAAGGGAATAGGTAATCTGCCAGGGCCGGTTGAGCCCTTCCATTTCCTGGAAACTCATTTAATTCTAACCACTCATGTTTCCAGTTTGCAAAGGCATCTCTTCAACCCCCTCCAGGGTGTCAGGTATCACCCACTCCATAAGATCCAGAGGCAGATCTCTAACAAGCAGACCTGCTCCTCGCCTGCTCAAATACCTCCCATGGCTCCCCACTGCCCCCTGGATAAAACCCCAGCCCCTCCCACTGGCACCCAAGGCCCTGCTGCAATCTCCTCCCAAGCCTTCCCCTCCCCAGCTTCTGCGCCCTCGAGCCTCCTTTTGACTTTTTATTTCCCTGGGCCTTGTTCTGTCCCAGTCTTTGCGCAAGCTATTCCTGCCATCTTCCCCTCCATCTCTGCTTGTCAGGGTCCCACCTGCTGTTCCATCCCTGACCTTCCAACAGCCTCCTCCCCTTCCCCAAGAAAGAGACCTCTCTCCTCCCTGAACTTTTTCTGTTCTCTTCTTCAACTTTGAATACTTTCCACCTTAGATCAGTTATGTATGTAAAGAACCAAGGCTCCTGTCCTTTTATTTAACCTCTTGGACCTACCTACTGTCTTGATTAAGAGAAGAATGCTTGTGTCTGAAGCCCAGCTCAACCACTCACAAACTGTGTGACGCTGGGCGAGTCACTTGACCTCTCTGGGCCTCAGTGATAAAAGCCCTTTGAATGGGTTTTTTGGAGGTTTAAATGAGAGCAGGTGTGTGGAGTGGCAAACACAGTCCTGGGCACATAGTAGGTGGTCTGTGTCCACTGCTCATGGTGGTTGGTGGGGACAAGGCCCAGAGAGAGGTGGAGACCCGCCTAAGGTCACACAGTCGGACATGGCTGCCAGGCTTGGGGCAGGCACCGGGAGGGAGCCCCTGGTAAGCCTTAGTAAATGGACAAGGTGTCCTGCGGAAAGAGGAAAGGACTCTAAGGCCCCAGCACCTCCTCCTCTTCCCAGGGCCGGAGCCGGAGCCCCCTGCCCCGCACATCCCTGAGGCCCCCATGCCTGACGTGCCCATCTGGGACATCGGGGGCTTCGCCCTGCTCGATGGGAAGCTGGTGCTGCTTGGGGGCGAGGAAGAGGTAAGGGGACAGGTGGGCAAGGGAGAGAAGGAAGGGACGGAACAGAGGGAGGGGTGGGAGCGAGGATAAAGGGAGGGTGTCTGCCTCCCCTTCCTGACTGCCCACTTCTTTGGGGCAGGGTCATCGTAGGGCCCGGATGGGAAGCGCTAGCTCTGAGGGCAGCATCCACGTGGCCCTGGGGAACCTCAGAGATCCAGGTAAGCATGGAGGGTGTGAGGGGCTGAGGCACTGGGACAGAATTTAAGATGATGCCAACCTCTCACCTCCCACCTCTGATGACCCACAGATCGGATTCCTGGAAAGACGGAGCCGGAAGCTGCTGGCCCCAACCAGGTCCACAACATTCGGGTGAGGCAGCCGGTGGGAGCTGGGGAAGGCAAAGACCCCCAGATGCTCAGAGCTGGGTGAGCTGGGACAGGTCACTGACCCTCTCTGGGCCTCAGAGTGCCTATCTGTCATATGGCAATTAAGGGAGGACTTTCCTCTTAGGCTGTTCATGAGTGGTCAGTAGAGAATGCAGGAAAGCGCAGGGTCTGACCTTGGTCCCCAAGACCAGCAGATCTTCTGGGACACCCCGGGAGGGCGGGATCTGAGGAAAGACCACAGTGCTCTGCCCGGGTGACATCCCCTCCCCCACAGGGGTTGCTCAAGAGGCTGAAAGAGAAGAAAAAGTCCAGGTCGGAGCTGGGGGCCAATGTCTCCCGGGATGGGTAAGGGTCTCCGAGAGGCCGGAGGGGCTGGGGGGTCAACCGTGCCCTCTCCTCCTCCCCCTGCCTGTCATTCTGAGCTTCACCAAACATCCCCTGTGGCCACCTCTGTGTTCTGCTCCATGTCAGGTGATGCTAGGGCCACTGAAAGACCTTCGCATGGAGCCAGACATTGGTGGAGGCATGGGGACAGAGTCTGACCCAGTAACTCTAAAATGGGTGGGAGCTGAGTCAACACCCTGGTCTGGGAGGGACAGGATCTAATTTATGTTCGAGTCCGTCTTGGCCTTCCTCTACCCTCCCTTTAGGCTGTGGGGGTGGGGTGGAAGAGGGAGGAATGACCGCTTGCTCACCTGTCCCCTGCCCAGACCCCCCAGTGCCCTGGGCTCTAGGGAATCGCTGGCCACACTCTCCGAGCTAGACCTGGGCACCGAGCAGGACGTGCAGGTCTGGCCAGTGCACCCCAGCCTCCTGGGGGAGCCCCACTGCTTCCAGGTAAGTGCAGGCCACCCTCCACCTCGGTGTCACCTCTGACCCTTTGTCTCCACTCTCGGACTCAACCACATCCTTGGATTCTTTGCCCCAACAGGTAACGTGGGCGGGCGGAAGCCGCTGTTTCTCTTGTCGCTCTGCCGCTGAGAGAGACCGCTGGATCGAGGACCTTCGTCGCCACTTCCAGCCCACCCAGGTCATTGCCCCAGAAAACTGGGACACGGAGACCCACCCCACAGGACTGGCCTGCCCTTTCCATCCTACCCAAGCCCGGCTGGCTCCATAACCACCACCCGCACACCTGCCCCGCCCACACATTTGCAACCGCTCCAAGACGCCCCTTCCACCGACTACCAGACCTGCCCCTTCTGTTCAGTCCCGGCCCTATTGGCACCCAAAGCCCTGGCTTCCAGGTAGTTGCGCGGTTCTTACTCCCCGACTACTCTTCCATACCCTGGAGCCCCGATCTAAGGCTTCCGCTTGGCCACCTCGGGACTCCCGTGGCCCCGTCCTTTCTCCCCAAGGACCCAGCGATCTCCCCGGGTACCTGGCGCGCCAGGTTCGGCGACCCGCGCTTCACCTGCGGCGCGGTCCTCGGAGTGCCAACGCCTCCGAAACGCTTGTCCCGCCCCACTCCCACCTGCAGGGCAACGCGGAGCGCGAAGAGACGTGGCTGAGCGTGTGGGTGCACGAGGCGAAAGGGCTTCCCCGGGCGGCGGCGGGGACACCCGGCGTGCGCGCCGAGCTATGGCTGGACGGCGCGCTGCTGGCGCGCACTGCGCCGCGGGCCGGCCCGGGCCAGCTCTTCTGGGCCGAGCGCTTCCACTTCGAGGCGCTGCCGCCCGCGCGTCGCCTATCGCTGCGGCTGCGCGGCGCGGGCCCGGGGGTCGCGGTGCTAGGCCGCGTGGCGCTGCCGCTGGAGGAGCTGGAGGTCCCACGCGCGCCTGCCGCCGGCCGGGAGCGCTGGTTCCCGCTGCTCGGGGCGCCGGCGGGAGCAGCGCTGCGGGCGCGGGTCCGGGCGCGACGCCTGCGCGTGCTGCCGTCCGAGCGCTACAAGGAGCTGGCGGAGTTCCTCACCTTCCACTACGAGCGCCTCTGCGGGGCTCTCGAGCCCGCGCTGCCTGCGCAGGCCAAGGAGGAGCTGGCGGCCGCCTTGGTGCGCGTGCTGCGGGCCACCGGGCGGGCACAGGTGCGTCGCCGCGACGGAGCGGACCGGGGTGACCCCGGTGGACGGATAGCGCGCTCTGGAGTACAGGACGTCAGCAGCACCTGTAAGGGGCGGGGCACCTTGAAGGGCGGGGCCTGAGCTTCAGCTGCGAGGGGCGGGGCCTGAGTTGCACCTGTAAGGGGCGGGGCCTCAACTCAGCCTCACCGCTAAAAGTTTCTGTTGTGGGGGGCGGAGAGTTCCAGCCTCAGTTAATAGCCCCAGTAGTGAGGGGGACAGCGACTGGGTGAGACCTGTGTCCCAGGTGTGAGGGACGGGCCGAGCGAAAGGATTCCCTCCGGGTCAGTGTGCACTCGGCACAACATGACACCTGCCTTGCCCAGGTACTGGTGACAGACCTGGGCAC
Source organism: Cheirogaleus major (assembly GCA_963574435.1). Classification (NCBI taxonomy): domain Eukaryota; kingdom Metazoa; phylum Chordata; class Mammalia; order Primates; family Cheirogaleidae; genus Cheirogaleus; species Cheirogaleus major. The sequence continues at coordinate 40,057 of CAUYPO010007573.1, read as the reverse complement.
CGCTGAGCTGGCGCGCTGTGGAGGCCGCGAGGCGCTGCTGTTCCGGGAAAACACATTGGCCACCAAGGCCATCGACGAGTACATGAAGCTGGTGGCACAGGATTACCTCCAGAAGACCCTGGGTGAGCTGGAGGGGGGGAGTCAGTGTCAGAGGCCTACTGGGGGGGCTAGGGGATCTGGGAGGAGTTCTAGGAGTCCTTGGGTAACCTGGATTTTGGTAGTGGGTGGTGATTTGGAGGTGCTAGGATGCTAGGGGGAATTAGGAGCTCCCATAGATATTAGATGCCTTCGGAATAAGTTGCAGGTAGGCTTAGAGGCTGGGTGTGGAGAGGTTGGTGGTCATGGCCCCACTCCTAGCTGGCTGTGCTGTGCTGCGCTGCAGGGCAGGTTGTGGGGCGACTCTGTGCCTCCACCGAGGACTGCGAGGTGGATCCCAGCAGGTGCCCAGCCTCGGAGCTGCACAAGCGCCAGGCCAGACTTCGGAGCAGCTGTGAGGAGGTCTTGGAAACCATCGTCCACTCCTATGAGTAAGGATCGGGGCACAGCACCTGAACCCACCCCTGCCTGTCATGCTAACCTGGACTCCCCGATTAGGGTTGTCAGATAAAATAAAGGATGGTCACTTAAATTCAATGCAATATTTGGGACATACTAAATAAATAAAGTTTATGTATTGGGTATGTTCCAAATATAAATAAAAAGCATAATAAATAAAATTTTAAAGATAAAAAATATATAATATCAATTAAAATTACTCATTTATCTGAAATTCAAGTTTAGCTGGGTGCCCTGCAGTTTTATTTGCTACATCTGGCAACCCTACCCCCAATGCTATGCCACTGGCCCAAGTTAACACAGGACCTAAGTCCTATGACCTCTGATTCCGGGTGATGCCATACCCCTAATCCCATGACCCTTGACCTTAAGTGACCCCATACCTCAAATCCCATGCAACTGATCACAGGAAACGTGGGATTCCAATCCCTTGACCTCTGACCCTAGGTAAACCTGCATGACTATTCCCTGATTTCAATCCAGAGACTTCCGACCCTAGGTGACCCTGTAACCCTCATCCTACTTCATATTGTGCACTCTGGCACCTCAATCTCATGTCCAATAATAACTGCATTCCAAGCTCATGACCTCTGTTTTCACGTGTCCCTGTACCCCCGACTCTAAGAATATTGTCTCCAGAGAACACCATGACCACATCATAAGCCATGACCCCCGAGTGGACCCATAACCCCAAGCATCATTGTCTCAGATGCCCCCAATCCTGGAACTCAGATCCCAGGTTCATTGAGAAGGAGGCCATATGGGCTTCATACATAGCCTCCTGGAGGATTGTGGACCAGTAATGCATTGGTTTCTGGACTCCTGACCTCTGACCTTATGACCTTGACCTTTATGTCCATAGCCTCCCCCTCTGACCGTTGCCTCTTCTGCCTCAGCTGGTTCCCTGCAGAGCTGGGCATGGTGTTCTCAGGCTGGAGAGAAGCATGCAAAGCACGTGGCTCTGAGGCCCTGGGCCCCCGACTAGTGTGTGCATCCCTCTTCCTGCGGCTCCTCTGCCCTGCCATCCTGTCACCCAGCCTCTTTGATCTGGCACCGGAACACCCGGCACCCAACCCGGCCCGCACCCTCACGCTGATTGCCAAGGTCATCCAGAACCTTGCCAACCGTGCCCCGTAGGTCCTGGGAGGCTGGCGAGCCATGCTGGGGGTGTGGGGGTGGCAGGTGCCTGACCTGACCCACCTGGTCTGGTCCCAACTCAGGTTTGGTGAGAAGGAGGCCTACATGGGCTTCATGAACAGCTTCCTGGAGGAGCACGGACCAGCCATGCAACACTTCCTGGACCAGGTGGCCATGGTGGATGTGGATGCCGCACCCAGTGGTTACCAGGGCAGCGGTGACCTGGCCCTCCAGCTGGCAGTCCTGCATGCCCAGCTCTGTACAATCTTTGCTGAACTTGACCAGGTGGGGCTTGAGCCCAAAGCCCAAGAAACAGGGGAGGAGGCAAGAAGGCTGGGAGGCTCTGGCCCAGGAGAGCTTCTCAGCATCCTTCCTGCATGCCGCACCAGACCACCCGTGACAGCCTGGAACCGCTGCCCACCATCCTGCGAGCCATCGAGGAGGGCCGGCCCGTACCTGTGTCAGTGCCAATGCGTCTCCCCCTGCCCCCAGCCCAGGTCCACGCCAGGTAACTTCAAATCTGGTCCAGGTTCTGAAGGGTGGGAGCAGGAGTCTGGGTCACAGGTGAATGAAGATGGATCACGTGAGCAGAGCTCAAGTCCAGGGTCCGACTGGAATCAGAGGTTGCAGAAAGGATCAGGTAAAAGGTCACATTGTGTTAGAGGTCAGGGATGAGACTAGAGGTTAGACTGGAGTCAAGCCCAGGGTCATAGAGAGGACAGGGTTTTATCAGAGTCAGAGGTCAAAATATAATCCCATCAAGAACAGGATCACATAGAAGGAAATGATTAGGGGTGAGATCACTTCTGGTCAGAGATCAGGATGGGTCATCCCAGGGGCAAGTTGAAGGCCTGAGCTCCCCCATCCCACCCCCAGCTTCTCCGCAAGGGAAAAGCCCGGCTTCCTGGCTCCCAGGGACCTCCCCAAGCACACCCCTCTCATCTCCAAGAGCCAGTCCCTGCGCAACGTTCACAGCTCCGACAGTTGGGCCCGGCCGCGGCCCGACGAGGAGCGTCCACAGCGGAGGCCCCGGCCAGTGCAGCGCACGCAGAGCGTCCCGGCTGGGCGCCCTGCCCGCCGCCGCCCGTCTGCGGAGCCCCGGCCGCGACCCAAAGGCTCCCTGCGCACTAGCGCCGCGCCGCGCGGCCGGCCCTGGACCGGGGCCTCCGCCTCGCTGCCTCGGAAGCCGTCGGTGCCCTGGCAGCGCCACCTGGATCAGCCGCGGGACCGAGACCAGGGGGTGGGCACACACCGACCTGTAAGCAAGGTGAGGTCAAGCCCAAGTCCGCGCGCAGGGAGGGGGAGGGGTGGAGCCGGATAGGGAAAGACTGGAAGGGCCAGGCAAGTCTGGGTTCAAGTACTGAGCTCACTGCGCTGTGTGGCCCCAGGCCTAGCCCGACCCTCTCTGAACTTCAGTTTCCGCCTCTGTACAACAGGAGCGATATTGCCCAACGGGGAAGGGCAGTGATGAGGCTGAGCTCTCCGGCTCGGGAGGTCCGGGTCTCCGGGGAGACCAAGGAGCAGGACCACGGATCAGGTTAACAGCTGCTCTCTCCCCACAGCTGGCAGAGCTGCAGTGCGAGGTGGCCGCGCTGCGCGAGGAGCAGAAAGTGCTGTCCCGACTTGTGGAGTCGCTGAGCACCCACATCCAGGCCCTGACGGAGCAGCAGGAGCAGCTTCGGGGCCAGCTGCAGGACCTGGACTGCAGGCTGCGTGCCGGGTGAGCCCCGCCCTCTCCACCAGCTCCGCCTGCGGGTGGGCCTGCTCCGATTAGATTTGCCCGGGCCCGGCTGTTTTCAGGTCCCCTGGCTCTCCGTCTGGCCCCGCCTCCTAGTGAGCTCCGCCCAAATCACGCCTGGCACGCCCACGCCTATGTTAGTAAGCCCCGCCCCCAGATGGGCCCACCTGTGCAGGCTTTCTGGCAACCCTGACAGAGTCCTCTCATCCAGGCCCCGCCCCCCAATCAGCCCCTCTCAACCTGTCTGGGAGGACATTGAAATATCCCAGTCTGGATGCTCCTTCACTCAGTCATGACTCCACCCAGGACTGGCCACGCCCCGCCCCCAAGGATTCATTGATTGGTCCTTTCATCCCAATCATTCCAGGCTCTGATCCGACCCTGCTTGAGGTGTATTTAGGCCCCGCCCCCCAGTTGGAACAAACCCCGCCTCTGATCCAAGCTCCGCCCTCTGAATCCTGGCTGTCTAACCCAGAGCTGGGACTTCTCCAGCCTCTGACCTTCCCCCCTGACCCCCACAGGACCTCGGAGTTGGATCCAGAGCACAGCCTTCCAAGAAGTGAAGGGCACAGTCGAAAAAGTCTGGTGAGACTCCCCTGTGAGCCCTGGGGCAGGTCTGGGCGGTGGGAGAGCAAGGGCTGGGGTGCAGCCCTACCCCTGCCCCGCGCCCACGGCCACTGCCTCCCCAGGAGCGCCGCCTGACTGAGATGGAGAAATCTCAGGCCCAGCTGAAGGATGCAGTCCGGAGCCTGCAGCTGTCTCCAAGGACGCCCGGGTCCCGGAGCCAGCCTCTGCCCCTCAAAACACCCTGCGTCAATGGAGACACCACCTGAGCCGTCCATCCCACCACACGTGGTCTGCGAGCATAGCTATCCTAGGGGGTGTCTGACCTCGCCTTGGCCCTACATGGCCTCCAGGGGGGAGCGGCGCTGTAGGTGCAAGCCGCTCTGGCACTACGAGGCTGCCCAGTAAAGTCTTGATCTCAGTAAAATCGGTGGTTTCTTTGCCCCGCCCCCCCAAGAACGCCAATTCTTAGGACTTTGCCCCCTCGACCCCCATCCAGCTCTCCTAAATTCTCCCCTAATTGAAAGTCTCATGGAGGGGGTGCTGTGAGCAGAATCTCACCAGCTAAGTGACCTGAGGCTTTCCCTCTTTAAGAGCCTCCGTTTTCTCATCTGTAAAACGGATCTATAGTTCCCTGCACAGTGGAAGACTCATAAAGGCGTTCAAGGTGTTTAATAAAAGGTATTCATCACTGTTATGGGCAGCACCTGCTTCTCAATGAAGCACAGCTTCCCTTCCCACCTCCACCTCCCCCCTACACCCTGCCAACTCCCAGGCCCCAGATGAGAGACTCTTCCTAACCACCTGCCACCCCCAAATCCCAACCAGATCCCTCATTGCACGGAGGGCATGGGGCTGGGAGGCAACAGACAGGTGGGCAGATGTGGAGATGGTTGAACTCTGTGGGTGAATGGTTGAATAAATGAGTCATTTGAATCACGGGTGAGGGGTAGGGTGGGTGGAGCAAGAGGCAGATGGACAGGTTAGCATTGGATAGATGTTTGACCCGGTAGGTAAGTAACTGGGTAGGTGGTTAACCAGGATGGATATGTCTCCCTAGAAAAGGCCTGGCTCATATAGGAAATAAATATTAGAATTGAGTAAGTGATTATAGATAGCACGTGTACATCTGTTGAGGTCTCCTGAGACTCTTGAGTTGGGCAGTAGGAAAACAATAACAGACCGGACAGACAGGATTCCTGTCTTCTTGGAGCTTACACTCTAGCAGAGAGAACAAACAAACAAACATGCAGTTGGTGGATGGACGTTTGGGTGGCTGGGTGGAAAGACGTGTGTAGAGGTGGTTGGTTCCGTGGTTGTGTGGATAAATGGGTATTTGCTTGGGTGGATGTGCAGGGAGATGGAAGTGGGTGAGGGGTTCGAGTGGGTGTTTGGGGGGACGGATAGGTGGTTGGAGGGGTGGATGGGTAGGGGATTAGTTGATTGCACAGGTAGATGAGTTGTTGGTCGATGGAGCACAGGAATGGATGGGTGGTTGGATGTGCCACGTGCAGTGGATAGAAGAAGACAACAGGCTTGTGATGTGTATGTCATGGGGTAGTTCCGGAAGCTGTGATCCTGGGGTCTGGGTGGAGAAGCGGGACTTAGCATTGAGGACCTAGGGTAGCTCTAGGAGCATGGAAGTGCTGAAGTCCAGTGTGGGTGATGGGGAAGGAAGGAGAGAGTTCGTCGTTGGAAGGAAGCTAATTGGGGGCAGGGACTGGAAGCCACAAAGTGCCTGGGTAGAGTCCTCAATGGCCTATCAATGACCCATTGGGGAACTTCTTGGCCCCCTCACCACTCTTCTAGTACTTTTAGCGACCCTAGCCTTGGAAGAACCAGTAGGTGGATGAGGAGCCATTGGGGGCGGAAGGACAGGGGTGTTGTCATGGTAACAGAGCTTCTCCCTGGACTCTGGGGCCGCGCGGGCCCTTTAAGGGTGACCTGCCTGGCCACTCCCAACATGGCGGCGCGCCCGCTGGCCGACCCCCCCGGGGCGTCGCGGGGGGCGGGGGGGCCCGGACCTCCCCATCATGGCGGCGCGGCGGGGCTGTCGCGCTGAGGTCACGGCGGCGCGCCGGGGGGGCGGGGCGGCGGGGGGAGCGATTTAAAGGGACAATGTCCCCCGAGCGGTGGAGGCGGCGGCGGCTGCGGAGGCCGCGGCACCGGCACCGGGAGCGGCAGCAGCGGTAGCGGCAGCGACGGCCGCACCGAGGAGGGGAGCTCTGAGCCCCGGCACCTGGCCGGCGGCGCCGCCTCCCCGGTGAGGCCCGGCCTGGCCTGGGGAGCCCGCGGGCGGGGCGGAGCCGGAGCGGGGAGGGGGAGGCCCGGGCCGGGCCCGGCCAGGCGGGACCCCCTGGGGCGGGGGCGGGGCGGGGCCTTTAGGGGCGGGGCCTGGCCGGGGGCGGGGCCGCGCAGGTGGGGGAGGGGCGGGGGTCTTGGGACAGGTGTCCCCCCACCTCGGAGCGTCCCGCGGGGTCTCCCGCCCCGAGGTGCACGGGCGGAGGGCGCATCCCCCAGAACCTGGCCCCTCGAGGGGTGCGCCAGCGCGGCGCAGCCCCCACCTCTGCGAGCCCTGGGGGGCGTCCGGGCGGGAGCCCCCTCCCCACGCTGCCAAAGTGCTCCGAAGTTGCGGTCCCGCCGGTTCCCCGCGGGCAGTGCCCACCCGGTGGGCAACCGCAGGTGCCTCCTTCAGGCCTGGGCAGAGACCCCCGCCAAGACTGCCAGCCCACGGACGAGCCCCCTGGGAGCCCCCAGGCCCCCGAGGGCAGCGCCTGCAACCAGGCCTGGAGCCCCGGCCCCGCCCCGGTTGCCTGGGCCCGGCCTCCCCATCGTCTCCCTGGGGAGGGAGCCTCATTCCTGCCCTTCACTTTCCGCCGTTACCTTGAAGGTATTTATAGGTGGAGAGGACAGCCCCCCCTCCCTGGGGTCCTCATTTCTGGACCAGGAGCCCCATCAGTCCCTTTGGCCCTAGGACTGGAGCAATCTTGGTTGGAGGGTGGGGGGTGGGAATGGAGGAACCCAGGCTGAGTGTGCATGAGGGATAATGTTGGGGAGAAACGAAGGGGTTAATGCTGGGGTCACTTGAGGTTGTGTGTGGGGGTGAAGGGGTTAACTGGGGAACCCTAAGGTCCGGCGGGGGGCAGGGTTGGAGTGTGGGAAAAGTGCAGGGTAATTGATCTGGGCAACCAGAGGGAGGGAAGCGAAGGAAGGGGCGAGGATTGTGGAACTCCAGACAGTGTGCAGGATCAGAGTGTACAAGTGTCTGGGATCCATTCGAGGAAACGGAGGCACGGCCATAGGTGTGCATGTGCGTGGAAGTGAGGGCACACAGTGGGGACAGTGCCGCTGTGTGGGAACCAAGAAAGGCATCTGGAAGAAGCAGTAGGATTAATGATGGAAGAAAACAAGGTTGGCTGAGTGTGCATGTATAAAAATGGGGTAAACTGAGGCAGTGCAGGATCTGTGTAAAGAGAGGAGTTATGGATGGGGAGGCAGGCGTGCTGAGGGTGCGGACCACTGGGATATAATGTGGATAGACAGGGCCTCAGCGCCATTTACTTAGCTCACTTGGGGTGGGAGGTAAACGGAGGCAGTGAAGTACATGGGTGAGGACTGGGATTTTGAGGGAGGGGAAACTGAGGCATCGTCCCTTTCCTATGTCCTCTAAGCACTTCCTTCTGTCCACCCACCCCACCCCCAGGCCCACGATGCCCTGCTGAGCCAGCCTGGCAACCGAGGGGAGCCCAGCAGAGAGCACCCATGGAGGGGTCCCTGGCAGGTGGCCTGGCTGCACCAGATCATCCTCGAGGCCCAGAGAGACTGCCCGGCCCGGCGCCAAGGGAGGACATCGAGGGTGGGGCTGAGGCTGCTGAGGGGGAAGGTGGCATCTTCCGGTCCACCCGTTACCTACCTGTCACCAAGGAGGGCCCCCGAGACATTCTGGATGGCAGAGGTGGCATTTCTGGTAAGAAGGTGGGCCTTGTGGCCCTGTGGGAGCCAATGCCCCCAGCCCAGCAGGGGCCGAGTTGAGATTCGGATTCCATGTGGGCCCAGAGCCTTCTCTTCGCACTCTGTTTGGCTTCCCGTGTCACAGTTGTGAAAACAGATGCCAGGGGGAGCCCGTGACCAGACCAAGGCCCCCCAGTGGGTAGCAGGGAGCTAGGACTTGAGCTCAGGTCAGCCTAGCATTCTCCTCTGAGTGCGCTAATTGGGTCCAGATGCCCATCTCAGCACCCCAAGCTCCCCACCCCAGCGCACCTGTGCCCAGGTGTAGCCGTTCCTATCAGTCTGTCTCCAGTTCCCTCTTGCTGTCTCTGTGAGTGCTGTTCTGAAGCCTTGGGCTGAAACAGCTTGTGCCCTCTAGTGGCTAGGTAGAGACTGGCCAGTCAGCGATGCCTCCTCACCCCTTTGTGCCTCGATTTACCCAGTAAAAGGGTATCTGCCATTCTCTGCACCTCAGGATTTATTACACATGCATTAAATACTGAGCACCTACTATGTGCCAGGCTCTGTTCTAGGTGCTGGGAATACAACCAGAAACAAAAGAGGCAAGAGATCCTACCCTCCAACAGCGACTGAACAAATACCATAAGGGCAGCTGGTGACAGATGCTGTAAAATGGTTAAACAGAGTGCCAGAGTTGTGCCCCGGGACCCTGGGAAAACCTCCCTGAGAGGGTGGCATTTGAGGGGAGCATGTAATGAATGGTGGGGAAGGGCATGCCAGGCAGAGGGGACAGCAAGTGCAAAGGCCCCGTGGTGGGGAGGAGCCTGCTATGTTCAACGACCAGCTGGGAGTCTGGTGTGGCCAGAGAACAGCAGCCTGACGCGTCAGACCTCTCCCTTCGTCTCCGAGGCCTGCTCCAAAGGCTTTGGTTTTCCAGAACCTCCAAGCACCTGCTGAGGGGTTGCCTACCTGCCACACATCCCGTGTCATTCTCAGAAGAACCCTGTGAGGTAGCCTTAGTTATTTTCATCACCAAGTCAGAGATGGGGAAACCGAGACCCCGAGGGGTGAAGTCAGTTGCCCAAGGTCACACGGCTGGGGTGGAACGTAGCTCGACCGCCCTCACCTTTAACCACCACGAGGCGTCCTTGCAGATCCTGGGCCCGTCCTGGCCCACCGTGACCACCCATGATGCTCAGATGTTTAGAGAGTGCCTTCCTGGGGCCAGGCACCGGGGCACAGCAGGGACCAAGCACACACCACCCCTGCTGTCACGGACCCCACCGTCAAAGGCTGGGGGGACAGACATACCACCAGGCGTTATGACACAGTTGCTGAGGCTGTGATGGGAAAACACCTGGCTCCATCCAGGGGGTGTCTAGGAGCTCTGCAGAAAGCGGAAGAAGGGAATGAAGGACAATGAGCCAGACAAGGGGGGCAGAGGGCTCCACACATGCAAAGCCTTGGGGGTGGCCGGTGGCGCCTGCAGGTGTCAGGCAGGGGGATGGCAAGGGGAGACCCCCGAGGATGGAGGGTTCGCCCAACACCTGAGTAACAGCACTCAGGAAGCCTTAGCAATCCCCTCCTCCAAACCATTATTATCGGAGACTCAGAGAGAGGCGGGACCTTGTCCCAGGTCCCACAGTTGGCAAGGGCAGGGCCAGGACCTTGACTTTGTGGGAGTCTGAGGGTACAGTCTCTGGGGTCCCGGGGCTGGTTCTAAGGGACGAGGGACATCTCTTCTCTACCTGGCAAATACCCCAGGTCTGGAAGGAGGGGAGAAGGTGGGCAGGTGTGTGCATCCTCACTGCACCCCGCCCCGGGCAGCCAGCCAGAGTCTCGTGCACGCATGCGTTTGACAGCCTGGGGAGGGGGGGCGTGACTGCTGAGGGGGGCCAGGCCCACCCTGAACAATGTCCCTCGGCACGTTGGGGCAGGGGCGGGGCAGCTTGACTCAGAGTGGGGTCGCAGCCTGGAGGTTGGAGGACCCCTGAGTTTGGGACATCATGTCTCTCCCACTGCCCTTTCGGCCTGCTTGACCCCCCCTTGCCCGATATGGGCACCTGCCCGGGGAGTCTTGTGATGTCTATAAATAGGAATAGCCTCTGGGGCTGCTGTTCTTAGGCCCTCCTCATCCCCACTCCGCCCCCCAGGGACACCCTGGGGTGGCTACCTCCAGACTTCTCAGCCTGAACAGGGATGTGTCTGCTGCCTCCTTTGACCCCCATTATGCCTGTTGGCCAGGACCCCCATATCCCCCTTGTAGACTCCTCCCAGGCAGTGAAGGTTGGGGGGCTGAGCCAGTCCGCATAGAAGAAAAGTGTGTTGCATGCCTGGTGTCCTTTGGGGGACAGGGGACCCAGGGACAAATGCCACATCATTTCTGCCCTCACGGGGACCCAGTGCTGGGGAGAAAATCAGAACGTGGAGTGAGCAGGGCCTGAAGCTCTGGGTCCAGCCAGCCGCCACCAGCTTCCACCCTGGGACGTCGCTGACGTCCTGGGACGTGCCAGCCCCCACCCCCTCGGGGGCTCCCAACACCCTTCCTTCCCTCTGCCGCTGCGTCTCTGGATGGAGGATTCCCTGTGATGTCGTCGGCCCCCATCACCGGCCCTTCGAGACTGGGCTGTTCCCATTGAACAGAGGAGGAAACCAAGGCTCGGAGTAGGAAACGTGTGCCCTTCGGGGCACCACTGGGACCTTGAACCCGGATCTCTCTAGCTCCAACGTCTAGGTTCTTGGCTAATCTATCAAGTGGAACCCCCAGGCTTGGGGTTCAAACTGCTCGCCGATGCCCGTTGCTGGCGGCACTTGCAGTCCCTCTTGGGAGATCCTGCATGGCGGAGTCTGTAGGGCGCCTTGGCACAGCTACCACGTGAAGGCTGCGTCCCAGGCACCTCCTCTGACCCACAGGGACCCCCGGATCTCCATCGGCAACCCCCCACCCCAAGGCGTCTTGGACACGGGGTCCAGCCTGGCCTGCTTCCTCCAAAGTTGCTGCTGCTAAAAATAGGAGCCTCGCCGGAGCCATTCAAACAAACAGGCCAGCGCGGCCCCCTGGCTCACAGAATCTTAGACAATGGCAATCGCAGAATCATCAAATCTGGGACGCCCGGAATCTCAGGAGCCTGGGGTCCTAAAGTCTCGGAAACAGGACACCCGGGACCCTCAGACCCACGCCTCCAGGCTGGTTCCACGCGCGCCGGTTGCCGTCTCGTGGAAAAGTCTCGTCCACGACCTGCATGTTCTCTAGAAACCCTGCGTCTGGGGTCTTGCTCCCTCGGCCGGTCCACATCTTGCCTCCCCAGTTTTCACCCCCGTCCAGCACCCCTCCCTAAGACCAGCCCTAGTAGCCAGGCACAGACCCGCTACGTGGCAGGCTGCCCCAGTGGTTCTAAACTTCGGGCGATTCTAGCCTTCCTGGACCCCCGCCCAGGTGACACTTCGGTAGTGTCTGGAGACATGCGTGGTTGCCATGACCGTGGGCGGGGAGATACTGACGTCTGGGGGGTGGAGGCCAGGGATGCTCCTCAACCCCTTCCAGGGCAGGCCCCGCCTGAGGGATCTGGCCTCGAATGTCAACAGTGCTCGGGCTGAGAAACTGGCCGTAGACACGCAAATTTCTGCGCCCCCCGCCCCAGCTCCCAGAGGCCACACAGCAGCCGCAGCCCTTTTCCTGGGCTCAGGAGAAAGCCCCTTAGGCAGTGACCGTAACTTCCTGACCAATCCTGCCTTCCTATTCTAAATTCCTTGACCCTTCATGGTCCGCTCTCAGTTACCTGGGCCAGCTGGATGGCGAGGGATTGGAAAAAGAATTCACCCCAGCCCCAGCCCTGTTTTTGGACCATCCTCAAATTGAGGCGACTCCAGCAATTGCATCTGTCGGGCTCTGGACGGGACACAGTTCCCCTAGCGTGTTAACTTTGGCCCAGGCAGTTGGCCCGTTCCCCGGTTGGCACGCTCGCCGCGCCGGGCAAGCATGGCGGTGAGCAGAGGAGACGTAGGCCAGGATTCCTGTGGTCGCTCCAGGCGTTGGCTCCACAGGCGGATAATGGAGAGTTGGCTCTATCTGTGTTTTGGTGGGGGGGAGGGGACCTGGGGTCCCAGGAGGGGGCCAGAAGGCAGGGAAGGGCCCTCTGCAGGTCAGGCTAGAAGAGGCTCCTCGTTCATCACCTGGCAGGGATTTGTCGAGCACTTGCTGCGTACCAGGTGCTGGGACGCTGCAGTGAACCAGGCTGACAAAGTCCCCCTGCTGTAGTATGTGCTGGCAGGGGGCCCAGACAAGCAGTCGTTCAGAGAGGGAGCCGGGTAATTTCAGGGAGTGCTAAGAAAGAAAGAAAACAGGTGCTGAGAGAGAAAATCATAGGGGCTCACTTGAGTAGGTGGCCAGGGAAGAGCGTTCTGGGCAGAGGGAACAGCACATGCAAAGGCCCTGAGGCTAGAAAGAGTTATATGGGCTTGAGGCTTCACCAGGGGGGCCCATGCAGTCGGAGCAGAGGCAGTGAGGGGCCAGGGGAGGGAGGTGAGGTTGGGGAGATCCGCAGAGGTCTGACCTCATAGCCTTGTAGGTGGCATTTGGGAAGCTGGCTTTTGTTATAGGTATAATGACAAGCCAGGTGAGTTTTCTACCAGGGGGTGACTTTAAAAAATCACCCTGGCTGCCAGGTGGGGGGAAAGAGAGGAGGGTTGGAAGGCAGTAAGCCCCCTGGGGTCTGGCCCTCCAGGAGAGCCCAGGGGACTCCTCCAAAGAAACCCCTTCTAGGGCTCAGGAGTGCGGAGGCCAAAGGCCTCTCAGAGAGAGAAGTTAGGAGCCAGCAGGGCCCTTCCAAGGTGCCCAGCGGGGTTCCTGGAGCTGGGGTGCGGAGGGCCCCGGCCAGGGGGACCCCAGCCCCTCAGGGTCTCCCCTCTCTGTTGCAGACGGGCAGCCCTATCCCGGCCTCAGCGAAGCCCTCCCCCGTGCCACCTCCGCCACCCATCGGATCAGCAGCTGGTGAGTGCCATGCTGGCCCTGACCCCAGGGAGGGCAGGGGGCAAGCAGGATGTGCCCAGGCCCGAGAGAAGCCCCTGGGGAATGAGAAGGGGACAGGAGGGAATCAGGAAGCCAGGCAGGAGAAGTGGCCCCCGGGCATGTGCTGGGGGTCGGGGGAGATCCCGGGACTGAACACAGACAGTCAACTCTCATTATCCCCTGCAGGGCCACAGAGGCAAGAGCCTGGAGGTTGGATCCTTGGAGTCCTCTCTCTGCCAGGTGACCCTAAGCATGATGCTAGGCCTCTCTGAGCCTCAGTTTGCTCATCTGCAAAATAGAATCCCTAAGATAGCATCTCATAAATTTGCCTTGAGGTGCCAAGGGGCCTTGGGTGAGTGCAGGAATCAAAAGCAATGCTGGTGGCTGCCACACTTTATTAAACAGCCTGGTGGGTGCTAATAGGTCGTAATAATCTTATGGAGATTAATAACAGCCGCTCCGTGCTGGGCTCTCAGCAGGTGTTTCCCGCCCACTGAATCTTCACCACACCCCCAGGATGGTCCTGTCAGTAGGACGTGTCCCTGATGGAGCTTAGAGAGTGGACCCTGTGTTTTCTTCTCAACATCTGGGGGGAGCCCATTTCTTCATCTGTTCTGTGGGTATGATCCATGTCCCCTCATGCAGGCAGGATCTTGAAAGTGAAGGAAGAATTGATCAGGGCGGTCATGATAACAACCCCCAGTGAGCCAGGCATCGGGGGAAGCGAAACATTTCCTGAATACTGAGTTGTGCCATCTCACCCTTTGCTGCATGCGGTCATGGTCCCCGCTTGAGGCTTTGGTTGTGCATTTAACTAACCACCTGCCTTGCGTGATGATTTTGTTGATCATGGTGACGAGAAAGCCCCTTAGATGTTGTAAAGGATGAGGGGGTGGTTCCTGGTTCTTAGGAATCACCGCTGTTTTTAGGATTGGAAAACTGAGGCCCAGAGAGGTTGCCTCACCTCCCCCCACTTCATCCCCACCCACTGCCCGAAAAGCTCAGGGTCCCTGGGACCAGAGGCTGAGCAGGGACCTTCCACCTCTCCTGCCTCTGCTCTTCCAAGAGGGGAGATGCAGGGAAAATCGACGTCCTTCGAACTGTCCCATCCCAAAGTTAATGGTCACCCAATTGGGAGGACAGGGGAAACGAAATTAACAGCGTCACCCCAGTTCAGGGAAGACCCAAACAGAAGCAGCCTGCAGCACAGGTCAGAGCCTTGGGTACTCCCTGGGGAGAGGTGAGAGTTGACTGTGCCAGCGGCTTCCAAAGGGTCCATGTGGACTCCCCCCACCTCCTTACCCTCACCCCTATACTCCTAGCCCCTCTGAGGTCACCCTTGGGCTGGACCTCTGGGGCCTGCCTCAGACGCCTGGGAGGACTCCCATCACCACCCTAGGAAGGAAAACTGAGGCCCCTGCTAACCTGTCCCCAATGGCACTTCCTTGCAGCTGCTGGGACGGAGGCAGCCTGGACTTCCGGCCGGGCTCCCCACCACCCCATCTCCTGGGACACTTCCCTGGCCCCCCTGATGGCCGGGGACCCTGGGAGCACCCCATGGTCCAGGAGGCCGGGGAGGGCATCCTATCTGAGCAGAGGTTCGAGGACTCAGTCATTGTGAGAACCATGAAACCCCACACTGAGCTGGAGGGCTCTAGAAGGTTCTTGCACCACCGGGGTGAACCGAGGCTTGTGGAGAAAGCTCCCCGGGGCCGCCACAGGTTCGACTGGCTCCAGGAGGAGGATGAGCAGGGTCCCCCCCAGGACACGGGGCTGCACTTGGACCTGCCTCCCCAGCCGCTGCCGCCGCCGCCACCACCACCGCTCGCCCCCTTCAGGAGGGTGTTTGTGCCCGTGGAAGACCCCCCCAAGGCACTGGACGTGGCAGTGGTGGGCACCAGAGAAGACCTGGAGGACCTCGAGGGGCTGGCCCCGCCGTCCGAGTGGGGCATGCCCACGGCTGCCTCGGAAGTGGCCACGCAGACCTGGACGGTGAACTCGGAGGCGTCCGTGGAGCGGCTGCAGCCGCTGCTGCCCAGCATCCGGACCGGGCCCTACCTGTGTGAGCTGCTGGAGGAGGTGGCCGAAGGGACGGCCGGCCTGGCCGAGGACGAGGAGCCAGCCGTGTTCCCGTGCATCGAGTGCAGCATCTACTTCAGGCAGAAGGAGCACCTCCTGGAGCACATGAGCCAGCACCGCCGAGCCCCGGGCCAGGAGCCCCCCGCCGGCCTGGCCCTGCTGGCCTGCGGCGAATGCGGCTGGGCGTTCTCCGACCCCGCCGCGCTCGAGCAGCACCGGCAGCTGCACCAGGCCTCCCGGGAGAGGATCATCGAGGAGATCCAGAAGCTCAAGCAGGTCCCTGGCGGCGACGAGGGCCGGGAGGCTCAGCTGCAGTGTCCCAAGTGTGTCTTCGGCACCAATTCCTCCAGGGCCTTCGTGCAGCATGCCAAGATGCACGTGCACCAGCCCCCAGGCCGGACCACCAAGGAGCCTTTCCGGGGAGGCAGCGGGGCTGGCAGCCCAGGCCCCGAAGCCAGCACCCTGGTCTATCCACCCTACGGCGCCGCCTCCGGCCTCAGTGCCTGCGGCTTCCCCGCGCCCAGCGAGAGCCTGCTCAGAGAGCATGTGAGGCTGGCGCACGCGCGTCCCCACTGGGAGGAGGACGGCGAGGCTTTCGAGGACGACCCCGCCAGCCAGCCGGGCACCAGTCAGGACGTGTATGCCTGCTTCCCGGACGCCGGGGAGGACTACTTTGGCAAAGCTGAGCCGCGCTTGGCCCCCGCATGCCAGGAGAGCCCTGCTGGCTATGACCCTAGCCTGGCCTTTGGCCCAGGTTGCCAGCAGCTGGGCATGAGGGATCTCCCGCTGTCAAAGCCGCTCCCGCACGGCTCTGGCCACAGGCCTCTCGGAAGGCTGGCCTTTCCCTCCCCGTTAGCGTCTGCCCCCTACTCCTTACAGCTCGGGAGGAAGAAAAGCATCGTCCACCCGCAGGGGCTGGGGGACCGGAGGCGTCCCTGGAGCGAAGAGGAGGAGGAGGAAGACGAGGAGGACGACATAGTGCTGGCCTCCGAGATGGGTTTTTCCCCCGAGAATGGGGACTTCGCACCCCCGCCCGTCCCCAGCCTCATCCCACAGCCGGCCCTGGAGCTGAAGCGGACATTCCAAGAAGCCCTTCGGACGGCGGAGGCCTCGCGGGCCCAGCAGCGGCAGCTCCAAGGGATGGTCCCTGTCGTGCTGGTGGCGAAGCTCGGGCCGCAGGTCATGGCGGCCGCAGCGTCAAGGGCGCCCCCGAGGCTGCAGCCCGGGGAGCTGGGGCTGACCGGGGCCCACCCGCTGGACTTCCTGCTCCTGGACACGCCACTGGGCGGCCCGCTGGGGCTGGACACGCTCCTGGACGGGGACCCGGTGGCGACGCTGAAGCACGAGGAGCGGAAATGTCCCTACTGTCCCGATCGCTTCCACAATGGCATCGGCCTGGCCAACCACGTCCGGGGCCACCTGAACCGCGTGGGCGTCAGCTACAACGTGCGGCATTTCATCTCCGCGGAGGAGGTGAAGGCCATCGAGCGCAGGTTCTCCTTCCAGAAGAAGAAGAAAAAAGGTAGGGTAGCTCTGCCTCAGCATCGCCTCCATCGAGGCCCGGAAGACACACGGGTGGGCAGCCCCCCACCCCCACCCCGCGCGCTCTAAATTCTCCCTTAGTGCCAAGCAGGGGGAAGGTGGCCTCTGCTCCTGAGACACCTAGAAGGAAGCCCAGGCAAAGGCCACCCTGTCGGTGGATGTGCAGGGACGCCCCAATGCCCAGGCTACTCCTCCGGCTGGAGGAGGGAGGAGTGTGGGCAGAGGAAGGAGCCCCAGGGCAGAGAATTTCATTTATTCCTTCGTTCAACAGACATTTATTTATTGAGCGAGGTGCCCGTTCTGGGTGCCTGGGGACAGAGCAGTGAACGGAATAGCAGTTCCTGCGCCCTCAAAGTTCATGGCCCAGTCTGGGAGGGGTGGGGCCCATGGCCAGCTTCAGAACCCTCTGGGGCCGCCTGTGAGGTAGGCAGCTTCCTAGGCAACGAGGTTCCGATTCCAGAGGTCTGTCTCCAAGGGGAGCACCCTAGGTGGCTCTGGCATTGGTAGACATGGACCCCACTTAAGGAGGTGCTGGTATGGTGTTCGTGTGAGTGTGTGTGTGTCCGCTAGGGGTTGGGGCTACGGAGTGGACAGCCAGGAAACCAGTAATGACATCGAGTAATCAGGGGGCCTGAGTTAGGGGAACCAGGAGGCTGGGGAAGCGGAGCGGGAGTCCCCAACTCCACTTGGGGGGCTCAGAGAAGGCTCCCAGCCTAGGGCGTTACATCTGTTCCTCCATTTCTTCATCCAACACATATTTAATTTAAAGCCCTGGGGTGATCCTGAACAAAAAATAGACACAAAAGGCCTGGGTAGTGGCTCACACTTATAATCCCAGTACTTTGGGAGGTTGAGGTGGGAGGATTGCCTGAGACCAGGAGTTCGAGACCAGCCTGGGCAGCATAGCAAGACCCCATCTCTAAAAAATTAAGAAAAATTAGCCAGGTGCAGTAGTGCATGCCTGTAGTCCTGGCTACTCCAGAGGCTGAGGCAGGAGGACAGTGAATCAAATGTTCACTCAGATGATTGCAGATCCACAACTGGAGAAGCGATTCTGAGGGAGAGAGGCCTGATGCTGTCAGATGTGGGAAGGGGGGACCTGGGAGGGTCAGGCTTCCTGGAATTGGGGAGGGGGGTGCATGAGCTGAGAGCAAAAGGGACAGCCACAGGGAAGGAAGGCAGGGCAGGGTGAAGCCCTGGAAACAGGGAGGGGTTGGGGCTGAAGAGTGGTCCCCTCCCCACCTCAGGCAGTCCATGTCTTCTCTCCACAGTGGCCAACTTTGACCCCGGCACCTTCAGCTTGATGCGCTGCGATTTCTGCGGGGCTGGCTTCGACACACGGGCTGGCCTCTCCAGCCACGCCCGGGCCCACCTGCGTGACTTTGGCATCACCAACTGGGAGCTCACCGTCTCACCCATCAACATCCTCCAGGAGCTGCTGGCCACCTCTGCTGCTGAGCGAGCCCCCAGTCCCCTGGGCCGAGACCCTGGGGGTCTGCCTGGCAGCTTCCTGACCTCCCACCGCTCCCGCTTCCCTCTCACCGTGTCCTTCCCACCCACCTGGGCCGAGGACCCGGGGCCAGCCTACGGAGATGGTAAGGGGAGGGGCGGGCCGAGCTGGAGCCCTGACCCTTCCCAGGGACCCAGAGAGATAGAGGGCTGGGGGTAGGGGGGCAGCCACTCTGCGTTCCTGGATGCATCACTTTACAAAGTATGTTGACAACTCTCCTCACAACCACCCTGCCACTTAGGGGTCATTTCTGTTTTACTTAGGGGACGGGGCTGGGGCTCTTTCTGGATCCAGTTTCTCTCTGCCCTGCCTGATGGTGACATTAACGAAGGCTCGTGGAACTCTTGCCAGGAGCCAGACATTGTTCTAAACACTTCACGAACATGAGCTCATTTCCATCCTCACAACAACCCTATAACGCGGGTGCTATTATTATTATTCCCATTTTACAGATGAGGAAACTGAGGCATGCAGCTAGTAGAGGTGGAGCTGGGATTTGAGACCCGGGCAGTCAAGCTTACTTGTCCTTGAATGATGTCTTTTATCTAGAGAGGCACTATTGGATAGAACTTACTAACCCGATGGGTGGAAACACTCTCTAGATGTCTGCGCTGTCCTATAGGGTCACCACTGGCCACGTGTGGCTGTTAAGCTCTTGAAACCTGCCAGTCTAGTGGCAGTCCTATTGGACAGCACAGCTCTAGAATCTAGATTAACCAACGTGTGCTTGGTCTGGCAGCACTGAAACGCCCCTCCCGTAACCGAGCGCTTGCCGCCTACTAAGGTATCATCTTATTTCTCACTTATCACTCATAACAAGTCTGCGAAGCTAAGATTGTTGTGTTCCCATTTTACGGTTAAGGAAACTGTGTGTCATCTGCTTCGCCATGTGCCACACAGTGGCAGAGCTGGACTTCTGGGCACCTTGTTTGGGGGTGTCTCCAGTGGAGGATAGTTGGAGAACCGCGGAAGTCATACTTGGTGAGCGCAGGGCTGGGCACTGCAGAGGGAGTGGGAAAGTGAAAGACCGAGGCTTGCAAACCTCGAGGCAAGGCCTGCCTTTGTGGGAGCCTTTGGAAGGCAGAGAACTTGGCTGTGAGGAGTAGCTGGGCTTTGAGGAGTGGGTGGTGTCCGAACAGGGAGAATCGTGCTGAGGCTGCCTTGGGACTGGGGCTTCCTTCTACATTTCTCATACTTGCAGCTTCCAAGGTCCTACCTAGATCCGTACTCTGGGCTTGGTCACAGCCATTCACAAGCCAACTCAGGAAGGTGAAGGACACCCAGGAGTCTGCACAGAGGAGGGTGGGGAGGCACAGAGAGGATAGTGGCTGGTGGAGGTAACACCAGGGTGAGGCAGAGTGGGGACTTGACCCCAGGCTTCTCGCTTCTGCTAAAGGCTGCCTCCAGGCCTTCAGCTCACCCACCTGGCTTGGTTTGTAGTGTCTTAGGGGTGGCTGGGAGGCAGAGCCAGCTCTGAGGATGGCTGGGGGGTGAAGGAGGCCGTTCGCAGCCACTGAGATGAGAGGAGTGAGCCTATGGAAGTGAGGAGGTGGGTTTAGCATTGCCCTGGCCTTGTCCTTGGGAAGGACGGTTATGAACAATCTTTTAGTGAACATCTGGAGGGTGGGGTGGGGGTGGCGATTAAAGAATGTTTGGAAAGAGACTGGAAGATTTGACTTGAGTAAGGATGTCCTCGATTAGGGCTAGGTCTGGGCACTGGCCCTGCATGGCTGTCCTTAGAAGCCTCTCCCCTTTCCCCAAGTGGGCTGGAGGGGGAGGGTGCCAGGTTGGGGGCGGGGCGACCGTCAGATTCTGGCCCCACCCAGCTGTCAGGGAACAGCTGGAGACACTCGGTTTGATGTAGGGAGGGAGAAGCTGGCAGCGCTTGACTGTGGTGCGGCTGTGGGGGTTCCCTAGGACTGCGAGACAGCAGCGTTGGGGGACAGCTGGATGCCAGGATGATGTTGGGGGGATCCTTGTGGTTGGGGATCAGGTGTCTTGCAGAATCCCCGGCCCGGAGGGGGAGACTTCCTCGGAAGTAAATAGGGCCGAGTCCGGGGGCAGGTCCTGGTTCTGCACGTCGGGGCTCTAGCAGTCTGGATGCTGTCAAGGGGGATGCGTGTGGCCGGAGGTTTCCCATCCTAGCCGTGCGGATGTGCAGGGCCCGGGCTGGGGCGGCGGTTGGAAGCCGCTCAGCGCGCAGCTTGCATGCGCGGGCCAGCGGCGGTGGCGGTGGGGGGCGGGCGGTTCCGTGCGACTGCAGCCGCCTGCCTGTAGGGCCCAGCTGAGCGTTTCGCTCGTGGCGCTCGGCGCTCGTCAGGCCACCCTGGGCGCGCCCCGAGGGGCGGGGCGGAGCGCGCTCGGCGGCGGCGGCGGGGCTCGGCGCTCGGCTGCTCCCGCCTGGGGCGGCCGCCCCGCGTGCGCCGGAGCCAAGATGGCCGCCTCCACCGCCCAGTGCCGAGTGACAAAAGCGGAGAGCAAGGCGGCGGCGGGGCCGCGCGCGGGGGGCGTCCGGGAGCGCGCGCCCGCGGGGGCGCCCCCGCCCGGCCCCCCGAGCCCGGGCCCCGCGGCCCCCCTCGCGCTGCCGCCGCCGCCCCCGCCCCCGCCGCCGCCGCCGCCGCGGGACGGGCCCAAGGCCGAGCCGGAGCCGGGGCCCGGGCCCGGGCCTGCGCCCGCGACGGGTAAGCGCCCGCGCCGGGGAGGGTGCGGGGAGGGGAAGGTGGGCGTCCCGCCCGCCCGCGCCGCCGCCCCGACGCCCACCGTCCAGTCTCCGGACCCCTCCCCCGGCCCATCAGTCGCGCGGGCCCTGGGCCTCCCGTGGCCGCTCGCGGGGCTCCGGGCCTGCGAAACGCTCCGCCGCCGCTCCTCGCGACCCTCGCCCCGTCTGACAGATGGCCCCCGCCCCCCTTGGAGCCCCGCGAGCGCCCGTCGCCACGGTTCCGGTCCCCCGGCGCGGAAACCCACTTCGGTCCTGCCCGTCTGACAGACGCGCCCACCCCAGCCCGGGACTCTGACTAAGTCCTCGGGGTCCCAGCCCCCGGCGGCCTCCCTCCCGGCCTGCCTACTTGTTGCCTCTGTGGGACTCAAACTGAGCAGGGACCCGCCTGGCCTCCTGCCCATCACGTCCTCCTGGGCGCCTCCGCAGCCGCAGCTGACACACAGTCCCTTCATCCTCAGGGCCCTCCCCGGGCTCTGAGCTCCAAATTTGGGGTTCAACAGGCCTCCCAGGCCTCATTCTCTGAAAAATTAGCCTGGGAAGATTCACCTCTGATTCCCTTTCCCCACATACCCCTCTCCCAGGGAAACTACCTGGCCTGATAGATGCCTTAGAAACTTCACGCAAAGTTCTGTGATTCCCACTTTTCCTGTCTCCAGTCGGGTCACTGCTGGCCCAGGCCCCAGGTTCTCACCTTACCCCATATAGGGCTCAGCGTGTGATGAGTAGACCCCCTCCGGCCCCTACGTTGTCTTTATAGCCCCAGCTGCCTTGCCTGGTGGATGTTCCTCACAAGCCCTGTGGCGCTGCCTCCCTGTTCTTGGCTCGCTGCCTCTGTGTTGCCTCTCCTGACTGCCTACACTCTCGCCCCTGGGACGGACAGATGTTCCTTCTCATGAGTTCTGCCCAGAAAGATGTCTTCTCTGAGATCCCCTAGTGTGGGAGTCTTGGCTCAGACTTGCACTGCATCCCCTGACCTGTCCACATTCTGGTGGGTGGAAGCTGCTGCTGTCCCTGCTGTCATCAGGCAGCCTCAATGTCCCTGTGTCATGCCGGTGCTGGGGGTTAAAGGTGGAGTCTCCGCTTTCATGGGGTGAGCTGCCTCCCAGAATGAGAGCAGGCACTGAGGATGTGGAAGAAGGGCCATCCTCTCAGTCCTTCTAGCATGGCCTAAGGACAGCCTGAGCCTTGCCTGGCCTGAGCCTGTCTCCCCAACCCCACAGGCCTGGGTTCTGAGGAAAACACAATGGTGGCCATGGATTTGGGCTCCCCCCCGCTCCCTAAGAAGAGCCTGCCTGTCCCTGGGGCCCTGGAGCAGGTGGCCAGTCGGCTGAGCAGCAAAGTGGCTGCAGAGGTTCCTCATGGCAGCAAACAGGAGCTGCCGGACCTCAAGGGTGAGTGGCCCAGGTGGCATGGCAGGGGGTGTTGGCCAGGCTGGTCACACTGACACGGGGACTCTCAGGCCTGGGAGTGAATGTGGGGCTCCAGGTTGGCCACAGCTTTCTCTCTGGCACCTTGAGACACGAAGGGGGCACCCAGCTGTCTTCTCTCCTGAGCTTCTACTGCCCCAGGCATGCGTGGAGCATGCTGGCCGGGCCCTCACTGGGCAAGGGAAAGGCATCCAGAGGATCAGTGGGCCTGGTGGCCAGGAGCTCACACTGAGACCCCGGTCATTTGCTGACTGTGACCCTCTCTAGCTGTGTTATCTCCTGTGTGACATAAATTCATCTGTCTGTTGATGCTAAGGTCGTTACTGAGTAGTAGCAGGCCCTGGGGTAGCCCCCAGGGATGTGAGAGGAGCAGGATGAGGGGCGAGGAGGCAGAGAAGCGGCTAGACCGGCATAAGGGCTCTACAGAAGAGAGAACGTGGGACCACAGAGACCATAGCTGGGCGTCCATCCAGCGTTTGGGGCACGAGTTAAACCGCAGAGGGCAGCTAGAACTTAGATCGGTGAGGCAGGTGGCTGGCAGGTCGGCATTTGTGTGAATCTGTTGCCAGGGCACCCTGGTGGGTCAGAATTCTGAAAGGTGTCCCACTGGCTGGACCACAGAAGGGCTCTGCCTACTGCCCTGTGCCTTAGGCACAACTCTTCCCCTCTCTGAGCCTCAGTTTCCTGATTTGCAAACTAGACGGGCTGATCCCCAGCTCATTAGGGTCATTGTGAGGATCAGGAGGGCTTGACAGACTCTTCCATGGAGGTTGGGTGAGGGGGACCCCCGGGGAAGGGAAGCAGGAGAGCCAGCCCACGGGCCTCACAGCCTGCTCTCTCCTGGCCTCTGTCGCCCTCCAGCCCAGAGCCTGACCACCTGCGAGGTCTGTGGCGCCTGCTTTGAGACCCGCAAGGGCCTGTCCAGCCATGCGAGGTCCCACCTGCGGCAGCTAGGAGTGGCAGAGTCGGAGAGCAGCGGCGCGCCCATCGACCTCCTCTACGAGCTTGTGAAGCAGAAGGGCCTGCCCGACGCCCACCTCGGGCTGCCCCCAGGCCTGGCTAAGAAGTCCAGCTCACTGAAGGAGGTGGTTGCCGGGGCCCCCCGGCCTGGCCTGCTCACCCTTGCTAAGCCCTTGGACGCACCATCCGTCAACAAAGCCATCAAGTCGCCTCCCGGTTTCTCAGCCAAGGGCCTGGCCCACCCACCCAGCTCTCCGCTCCTCAAGAAAGCACCGCTGGCCCTGGCGGGCTCCCCTACCCCCAAGAATCCTGAGGACAAGAGCCCCCAGCTGTCCCTGAGCCCCCGGCCAGCCTCCCCAAAGGCACAGTGGCCTCAGTCTGAGGACGAGGGGCCCCTGAACCTCAGTGAGTGCGGGTCCCAGGAGCCAAGGGAGGTCCCGGTGCCGGGAGGGAAGGGGTCTCAGGTTGGGCTCCAGGGCCCAGGGTGGGGGCAATGGGGACTCAAGCTCCCATGTCCTGAGTCAGCCAGGTCAGAGCGCTGGTCAAGGCTCTCTGTCCCCTGTTGGGCCGCCCGGCATACGATCATCTGTCTCCCACTTGTCTTTGCTGATCGTCCCTGGGGGACTGGCTGCAGCTGCTGAGTCTGCCAAGGTCACCCTCACCACTCAGGGACAGCTCTTGGCCTTTTCTGGGCCTGAGGCTGGGGGCAGTGAAGGCACCCAGGGCCCCCGTGGGCCCGGCTTCCCCAGCGGGAGTTCAAAACATCTCGGGTCTGGCAGGCAGACAGATGGTCCAGCTGACAGGAGGTCCCAGTAGTTGGCTGTGTCTTCACGTCTTCCCTGCTGTCCTTGTTAGAGGTGGCACTCTCCCTCTTTCCCTGGGGGTGGAGCCCCACCTCCTGGGTTGCCGGTGGACTTGGAAGGTAGGGTTTGGGCAGAAAGCCTCCAGGTGCAGTGAGCAGGTTTAATGAGGGTGTCCCTTAGAACATACATTTGTGGGTATTAAAGTTAGAGTCTAGGGGTGACTCCTGGGGTCCCGGTTGGCACCTCACGCTCCCTTGAAGTCGCTTCCACTCAGTCTGCTGTGCTTCCCGGAGCAGGGCGCTGAGCAGGTGTGCCCTGGCTGCGTGGTGCTCGGCAGTCACCGTCCACCCCACACAGCTTCCACCGAAGGGGTCCCAGGGGAGAGAGGGCCTGGGAGCCTTCCATTTGGCCACTACCTGTCTACCCACACACCCTTACACTCTCCACACTCACCTTGATGCCAAGAGGCAGGGCAGTTCTGCTTCCCAGAACCTCTCAAAAGAAATGCGCGGCGTGGGTCTTGGGTCCCGAGCTGCCCGGGCAGCCAAGAATCACATCAGACCCTCCTGCCTCAGTTCCCCAGGGCCAGCCAAGGTGGCGGCCGTGAACCGCCCCCCTGTGTTTTGTCTCCGCAGCTGTAGATAGTGACGGGGGCAGAGAGCTGGACTGCCAGCTGTGCGGTGCCTGGTTTGAGACCCGCAAGGGCCTGTCCAGCCACGCCCGCGCCCACCTGCGCCACCTGGGCGTCAGCGACCCGGACGCCAAGGGATCCCCCATAGACGTGCTCCACGGGCTCATCAGGAGGGACGGCGTCCAGATCCGCCTCCCACCCGGGCGCGGAGCCCTGGCCCAGCTGGGGCGGCCTCCCACCTCCGCGGCCCTCTCCTTGCTCCCCCCCCCACCGCCGGCCAAGAAGGCCAAGCTGAAGGCCGCGGGTATGGCCAGCCCCTGGGGGAAGCAGGACCTCTCAGCCGCCGCAGCCGCTGGCATTTTCTGGGCCTCTGATGTGGAGCCGTCTCCTCTCAACCTCTGTAGGTTCTCGCTTCAGCCGCCCCCTCCTCCCTGTGGGCCCTGGAGCCCCTCCCGGGGGCGGGGGTCACAGTCCCCTCCCTGCTCCCTCCCTGCCAGGGCAGGGAGTAGACAGGGGCCCTTGGCAGTGGGCTGCTAGGCCCTCTCTCTTGGCCTTTGACCTCCATGACCGTGAACCTCCCTGAGAATGAAGGCCAAGAGGGGGGATCCTGCCTTTTGGGGTGGAAGGCGCCCACCTCCACCCCGGGTCTGGATGGCATGTGGCGCCCAGGCCGCCGCTTCCTGCCTTCCTGCCCCTTGTCCTCGCTGGGACTCGTAGGGCTGTGGAGTCTTGGTTCCGTCCTCCCCTGCCAGAACTGAGGGTCCATTTGCTCTCTGGAGCCCCCCTCACTTCAGCCGGGTATCTGGCCCCCCTGCCCCACTCCTGAGCTCCCTCACTTGCACCTGCCCTCTGCCACCACCCTGGCCTGTGGGCACGCTGCTGCCCACACCCAGCTGGCCAGGACATTCCTGCAGGTGACCGTGCTAGGGGTGCCACCGTACTAACCGCCCCTCTCTCCTGCTGCAGCCTCCGGCCCGGAGCCAGCACGAGACATCCGCTGCGAGTTCTGTGGAGAGTTCTTCGAGAACCGCAAGGGCCTGTCCAGCCACGCACGCTCCCACCTGCGGCAGATGGGTGTGACCGAGTGGTACGTCAACGGCTCGCCCATTGACACGCTGCGGGAGATCCTGAAAAGACGGACCCAATCTCGGCCCAGCGGACCCCCGAACCCACCAGGGCCCAGCCCAAAAGGCCTGGCCAAGGTGATGGGCGGCGGAGGTCCCGGCAGCTCGCTGGAAGCCCGCAGCCCCTCGGACCTTCACATCTCGCCCTTGGCCAAGAAGTTGCCGCCGCCACCAGGCAGCCCCCTGGGCCACTCACCGACTGCCTCTCCTCCCACGGCCCGGAAGATGTTCCCAGGCCTGGCTGCACCCTCCCTGCCCAAGAAGATGAAGCCTGAACAAATGCGGGTGGAGATCAAACGGGAGATGCTTCCAGGGACCCTTCACGGGGAGCCGCACCCATCTGAGGGTCCGTGGGGGGCGCCGCGGGAAGACATGACACCCTTGAATCTGTGTAAGTGTGACCCTGTGCCAGGGCAGGGAGAACAGCTGGAGGGGTCTCTTTCCTACCTCCCCTCAGGGGTATGCGAAGCGCCCGGGGTTGCAGTGGAAGGGAGGATACACAGGTCCAGAGGACGCAGGGCTAGCTGTGCATCCCTGCCACGCAGACCCCGGCAACTGAGCTGCTTTTCGATTCTCATTTATTCATACGGGGAGGCAGAATTGTGTCATTCAGCGATGGCAAAAAGATTCTCTCTCTCGTGCCATCATCAGTTGGTTGCGGCTGCCAGCCAGACTCCTAGGGAGAAAGGCTGCAGGGATCCATTAGTGATGTCTGCCATGGGCAGGAGCGTAGGAACTGGCAGTGGGTATGTGAGCTGTGTCTTTCTGGCATTCCCAGTAATTAAGTGCTTGGCCTTTGGAGTCTGAGTCAAGACCTCTGTTCCTCCACAATCTAGCAATGTGTAACCTTGGGCAAGTTCCCTCATTTGGAAGGTGATCAGCGGCGTCCCAATTCCATATGGTTTTCTCGAGGATTAAGTGGGACAAAGCACTGAGCTCAGTGCCTGGTTACCGAAAGCTCTCTGTACACAGTGGCGGTCACGTCACCGTTGCTGGCTTCCCTGTCACACTGTCGCTGTGTTCATTGTGCTCAGGTTGATTAAATGCCTGCCGTGTGCTGAGCAGGTGAGGGTGGCCCAGGCTCTGCCCCAGAGCTCACGCGCATTACATGCTCTGTGACATGTGCGCTGAACTGTCCCCATTTTAGACCCTCCTGGTCACACTGGGAGGTGGGAGTTTCCATCTCCTTTTTGCAGAGGAGGAAACTGAGGCTCATAGAGGGGGAGTGGCTGGCCCAGGATCACGTAAGGAGACACTGTGAAGCCAGCTAGACATGAGGTGACAGAACAAGCAGCAGGGCTGGATGTACACACGGCCTCTGGAGGCCCAGATGAGGGAGCAGGTCCTTGGGGTCTGGCAGGGGGTGTGGCCAGGAGCAGCTAGGCAGGTGGCACCGATACAGGCCTCGAGTTTGGAGGCTTCCTGCCCCCAGCCACTGCCTCCTTCTCCTCCTCCCCCTACCCCGGACCCCCTGCAGCGTCCCGGGCAGAGCCGGTGCGTGACATCCGCTGCGAGTTCTGCGGAGAGTTCTTCGAGAACCGCAAGGGCCTGTCCAGCCATGCACGCTCCCACCTGCGGCAGATGGGCGTGACCGAGTGGTCTGTCAATGGCTCACCCATCGACACGCTGCGGGAGATCCTCAAGAAGAAGTCCAAGCCATGCCTCATCAAGAAGGAGCCACCCGCCGGAGACCTGGCCCCTGCCTTGGCTGAGGACGGCGCCCCAACGGCAGCCCCCGGGCCCATGCAGTCCCCACTGCCGCTGTCGCCCCTGACCATCCGGCCGGGCAAACCAGGAGCAGGGCCAGCCCAGGTGCCCCGCGAGCTCAGCCTGACGCCCATCACTGGGGCCAAGCCCTCAGCCACAGGCTACCTGGGCTCCGTGGCAGCCAAGCGGCCTCTGCAGGAGGACCGCCTCCTTCCAGCAGAGGTCAAGGCCAAGACCTACATCCAGACTGAACTGCCCTTCAAGGCAAAGACCCTCCATGAGAAGGCCTCCCACTCCTGTAAGCAGCGGGCGGCAGGGTCCCGGGAGGGCGTCCGCTGGGGCCCACAGAGCTGGGCCGGCCCCCGAGCGCCCAGACTGACCTCAAGTGGGGCCCCTGCGGCAGGGCCCCCATGGGAGGCGGGATTGGCCCCCGGTCCGGGCAGGGCCGCCTGGGTCCGCCTGCCCCATTCAGGCTGTGGCTCAGCAGCACCCCTTCCACCCCACAGCCACCGAGGCCTGCTGTGAGCTGTGCGGCCTTTACTTTGAGAACCGCAAGGCCCTGGCCAGCCACGCGCGGGCACACCTGCGGCAGTTTGGCGTGACCGAGTGGTGCGTCAATGGCTCGCCCATCGAGACCCTGAGCGAGTGGATCAAGCACCGGCCCCAGAAGGTGGGCACCTACCGCAGCTACATCCAGGGCGGCCGCCCCTTCACCAAGAAGTTCCGCAGCGCCGGCCACGGCCGCGACAGTGACAAGCGGCTGCCCCTGGGGCTGGCACCTGGGGGCCTGGCCATGGTCGGCCGCAGTGCCGGGGGGGAGCCGGGGCTCGAGGCTGGCCGGGCAGCTGACAGCGGTGAGCGGCCGCTAGCAGCCAGCCCGCCGGGCACCGTGAAGGCCGAGGAGCACCAGCGGCAGAACATTAACAGTGAGTGCTGGCGGAGGGGCGTCGGGAGGGCTGCAGGCACCTGTGGGCCCACCCGGCCACCCACCGGGCTCTCCGCTGTGCATCGTCCTTGGTTCCTTCTCCAGTTGCTCGCCCACGCACTCGTCTGTCTGCCATCCCACCCGTCCAAGCGGTGTCCAGTCCCCAGCTGCCCTGTCTTACAAGTGGCGCCCGCTTCTCACTTGCTAAAGGCGGGGACATCCCCAGGTCCCGGCCTTTCTGCTCATCTCCTGTCCCTCTCCCCACCTTAGAATTCGAGCGCCGACAAGCCCGCCCTCCAGACACCTCCGCAGCCCGGGGGGGCGAGGAGGCCAATGATCTGCAGCAGAAGCTGGAGGAGGTCCGGCAGCCCCCGCCCCGAGTCCGGCCAGTCCCCTCCCTAGTGCCCCGACCCCCCCAGACGTCACTCGTCAAGTTTGTTGGCAACATCTATACCCTCAAATGCAGGTACACTATCCGCAAGGGAGGGAGACCCTCTTGGGGAGCCTCAGAAGAGTCTGGGTCCGGTGGGGGCTGGGAGACGTCACCTCAAAGGCTGCCCTTGGGTGTGGCGGAGCCTGAACTGAGGCCTCCTCACAGACAGCGGCATCTTGGAGCATCAGGCTAACACCCTGAGCTTTGTGGCCCTCGAGACCTGTGTTCAAATCCCAGCTCTGACACTTAGCAACTCAGTGACCTCGGGCAAGGGCTTACTCCATGCCTCAGTTTCCCCACCCATAAAATGAGATGGGTAATAGACCTACCTAATAGATTTGTTATGAGTTTAATATGTGTAAAGCATTCAGAACTCAGCCTGGCACATGGTAAGCACTCAACAAGTATCTGGCTAATGAAGAAAAAAATAGGTTTACCAAAGTCTATGGGTACATCCAAGACCAGGAAACTGGCAACTGAGATGAGAGGTGACTCACCGCAGGCCCTGTCAGAGGTAGGATTCAAACCCAGGTCTCCAGAGCCAAGAGCTCGGGCACTGGGCCCCTGCACTTTGAGGCCTCTTTTGGGGACAGGAGGAGGAGAGGGGCCTGGCGAGTTGGGTAGGATCTGCTTCCTGTGCCCTCTACTGTCTCAGATCACACGCATCAGTCAGGTGGCGGAGGTGCTCGGGAAGCCAGGTGACCGTTACAAAGTGCCAGTGACCTCTTGGAGGCAAAAGGCTCTCCATGGGACCCCCTGGTGGGTGGAGGTGGCTGTCCATGGGGAAACATCTGGCCTCTGGGCCCCCACTCCCTCACATCCTGGGCTCGCCCCGTCCACACAGAGTAGCCGCAGGTGTGCCCAGGGATGTGGGCAAGGCTATGCTTCTGCCTCTGCTCACAGCGATGGCCAGTCCCTCTCTCTCTTACCCCACGCAGGTTCTGTGAAGTGGAATTCCAGGGCCCTCTCTCCATCCAGGAAGAGTGGGTGCGGCACTTACAGCGGCACATCCTGGAGATGAATTTCTCCAAAGCAGACCCCCTGCCTGAGGAGTCCCAGGCCCCGCAAGCACAGACAGCGGCGGCAGAGGCTCCCTAACACAAAAGCATTCCAGATCCCCTCTTGTGCCACCTCTGTCTCTCCTCCTCTTTGTCCTCTTCCCTCTTCTCCCTCTTTCTTTTCCGTTTCCAAAGGAGCAAGCCAAAACCTCAAACCGGCACCCCTTGGGGGGCCGGGCACACTACAGCCGGAGCACCCTTCCCCCAGCCCGAGGACTCTGGGGCCACAGGGTGTCTTCCTTCAGCCCAAGCCCACCTGGTCCAGCGGGGGCAGCAGCCAGGTCTCTGGTGGCAGCTGATCTGGTCACAGGGGAGGACGGCACCCCCCATTGAGTCTAGCAGCCAGGCAGGGCTATGTCTGCCATCCGTGGCCATTTGCAAAGACCCCAAAGACCCCTGTTCTGGTTCCCTCTCGCCCTCATGAATATCCTGTCACGCATGTACATGCGAACACACACACACACGTGCACCTCGTGAGACACGGGATCTGCCCCAGCCCCCCAGTTCCCTAGTCGAACGACCACATCACGCCACGGTGCTTGCTCAGGGGAAGCCACGCTCCCTCTGTGGGGCCCGCCACGGCCTGGGAGCCCCCCACTGAGCCCACAATGCCACGGAAATCCTTGTTGGCCACCCCCAGAGGGGCCTTCCCTGCTAGGAAGAGCTCAGAGCTGACAGCTGCCTCCTGCCATGTCAGTGCCCCTGAGAGCCTCAGGGGCTTGGGGCCCCGGGAGCGGGGGGTGGGGTGGGATTCTCCTCCCCCACTCCTGTCTCCCTCCCCCTTTTCACTGTTGCTTTCTGTGTATAGGTCCCTAGACCTCTCACTTTTTTAAAAGCGCGTTTTGTGTAGAGAATAAGGAACGTGGATCTTTTTATTTCGCAATCCTGGGCCAGCTAGAAACCAGGAGCTGATTTGACCTTTTAACTTTTTTCAGTGGCCACGTTTTGGTTATCAATGTAACTAGAAGTATGTAAATTAGATTAAATTTCTCTTCTGGAAACACCCCGGGGCAGGCGGCCAGCGTGTGTTTTTCTGTCGAGTGGACAGGCTGGCATTGGCTGGCAGCCGGGGCTGGGATCGGGGCCTCCTCTTTCCAGAGCCCTGGAGCTCCTGGGCTTTTCCCGTTGGCCGCCAAGCCGACCAGACGCAGCTGGGGATGAGCCCAAGTTCCCAGCTGTTGGCCCTGGATGCTGTGGCTGGTGGGGGACTCCGGCCGGCTGGTAAAGCAGAGAAACCAGGCCTCTGGACTGCCGGTCTGGGAAAGGAGCCAGGATCAAGGAGCGATGGAGCCTAGAAGAGCTTACTGAGGGCAGGAGTTGACCATCGAGGGTGTCGGGGACCCGTGGGGGGAGGGACAAGCCAGTGAGGATGTAGACAGCAGGCACCTGCCTGCCTTCAGCCTTCAAGACATGTGACTTCTGTTTAGACACATGCACCCCCGAAACCAAGTAACACAAGGAGAAAAAAAGAGGAGCCACTGACTCCTTTGTGATGTTATTTATTTCCTCACTCTGCAAATGTTTATTGAACATTTCTGAGATTTTAAGAGATTTTGTTGGCTGCTCCTTCTTGTTGATTGCATGTGGTTTTTCAGCTCTTTTCGTTTCCACTAAGTGGCCAAGTGCTGGAAAGTGGGAATAACTTCATGGGGCGTGGACAGCAGGGGCCTCTTCTACCCCCACCCCTGTTTCCTCGGGCCCCTCACCGTGGCCCTGCCTGGGAAGGAGGGGTTAACGGGCTGCAATCACACACCCACAAGGGTGGTCTTGGCCCGCACACTTGGCCTTTCTGCTGCTGTGGGGTCAACATCCTGGTGGCAGGAGGCCTCCTGCTTCCATCCATCTGGAGCTGTGGGTGGGCACATCCAAGACTTGGGAAGTGGAGAAGGCAGCTTATGGGATGAGAACTGACCCAAAGGTGCTTCCTCTTTCAACTTTTTGTAAATCAGTTTTGAAAATATAAAAGTGAGCCAGGCATGGTGGCTCACGTCTATAATCCCAACACTTTGGGAGGTCGAGGTGGGAAGATCACTTGAGGTCAGGAGCTCGAGACCAGCCTGGACAACACAGCGAGACTCTGTCTCTACCAAAAAAAAATGTTTTAAGAAAATAGCCAGGTGTAGTGGTGCGCACCCATAGTCCTAGCTACTTGAGCACAGCCCTTCTCTACTTAAGCCATTCTACTGTCTTGTCTCAGGCAACATGGTTTGAGCCTTTGAACAGCTTACTCCTGTCTGAGAGGGCATCGGATGTTCACAAACTCATCAATCGGTGAAATGATGGTTGTGGCAAGTGCCATGAAGGAACCTACAGGACACAGGAGAGGTGTCCTGCAGCCCTAACTTAGTTTGGAGAACAGGACCCTATCCCTGAGGGTGACGGGGAGATGAACCCCAAAGCCAGAATGCACAGCAATCTGAGATCTACGTGCTTTACGTACGGAATTCCTCACTGAATGCATCATAAATGCCTTTGTTCCATATGGCAACAAGTTCTGCATAATCCCCATTTGGGGGAGAGTGTTATTATTAATAAAACATTTTTTTTCATGGAGAATTCCATGAACTATTCCAACTATAGAATAGTTCAGCGAATAGTAAAATGAACTCTTGTTTATTCATCAATTATCAGCTCATGACCAATATCTTCAGCTCCCCAGTTGTAACTTCTCCCCTTTTCCTGTCTGAATTAGGTGAAGCATGTCCCAGTCATCCAATCAATATCTTAATATTTCAGTATGTTTCTTTGAAGAATATGGACTTTAAAAAATGCCACTATTATACCTAAAGAAATTGACATCATTAATATCAAGAAGTCGGCAATAGCATACTGTAAAAAAACTTTAAAACATAAAAAAGGTACAAGTCATAACTGAGTTTTCTCATACATGCACACTAAGTACCATTTTGAATATCTGCTGCTGTCAAGTTATGTTTTTGAAATTATGAGCTGTCCCTGACGGTGGTTTCCCCACATCCAGGGAGGGTGCTGAGGACAAGGCTGGCACCAGGCTGTTCTGTTGCACAATCTCAAGTCCAGAATGAACCAAGAGGGTTTTGGAAGCAAAGTTCCAGTTTTCACGCATAAGTGTCAAGGACCTTGAGCAAATCATAGATTCCAAGCCTCAGTTTTCTTATCTTTTAAATACGGATAAAAACAAAAAAACTCACAGGTTTGGGGGAACATTTGAATGATACACGATACAAACAATTATTACATATATAATATAAACATGCTATGTAAATATACAAATATATTTATTATTGCTATGTTGCCATTAATAACAAAACAGCATTTAGTGCACCTGGCACCAAACTGATTTATGTACATACGTTTTCTCGTGTCCTGTCAGCACCGATGTTGGGCTCTTAGTTTTAATTTTCACATTCCAGCATGACTTAACCCCGTGCTCATTTTGGAGCTGAAGGCCAGAGAAGTTGAGAAAATTAGCCCAAGTTTGCACAGCACCTTGGTGGCAGCGCTGGGACCCAAGCCGTGCCCTGCGTGCGCCATAGACCCGGCTCCCTCTGGCGGGTCTCCAGGGCACATGCTCGCCTCCCGCGCGGCCGCGCTAGGGCCTCTGGTCTTGCCGTAGTGTACAGCTCCGCCCCTTCGAACTCCACAGGACTCCACCTCTCTGCCGGCTCCTGTTGGCCAATCACTGCGGGCTTGGGAATAAACGGGAGGCGGGGACAAGGCAGGGCTCTCACGAGATTGGCAGAATCTTCAGCCACTCGCATGAGGTTACGCCGAGATAGACAGTGAGTCGGTCCAATAGGCTTGAACCCCGAGGCGGGCGCAAGCCAATGCGGTCGGGAGGCGGGGCTCGGTGTGTGTCTAGAAGTTGCCCAGAGGCTTATAGACCCTATCGCGGCGTCGGGTGCGCCGAGCTGCTACGGGCGTCCTCAGACGTAGCGTTCGCCACCGCCATGAGCTACACAGGTGGGTTCTGCAGGGTAAGGGTGGGGCTCCAGATCGGGGATGCGACAGGGACTCGCCGGTGCCGCGCTGGGCTCACCCACACCTCCCCCGGCGCCCCGTCACTGCTCTCTCTGCGGTCACAAAATGGCGCCTGGAGGCCGGTCGCCTCAGGGTCGCTCCCCCAGTGCCTCGGCGCCTCAGTTCTCCGCGCCGGCAGCCTGGCGTCCCGGCTCCTGGCCGCCCGGGGTGTTGGCTCCTGTCACCTGGGTCCGCGGGACCCCGGTGCCTGAGAACCCTGCTTCCCCCACCTCCGTCCCCGGCCCGTGGGCGTCAGACCTCGACGCCTCCGGTCGTCCTCTCTCAGGCCTTGGCCCTTCAGAGCTGCATGCCGCGGGCTCGTCGCCGTCGCCGCGCCCTCCCCCGCGCAGCCGCTCTGCAGAACGCCGCGGCCGCCGCCAGCCCCCATGCCGCCCACCCTGCCTCCTTCGCCTGCCCCGGAGCCGGGAGAGGCGCCAAGCCCCGGGGGGGGGGACAAGTAAATATGTGAAAGGTTCGGTCTGAGCTTGAGCCTTGGCGAGGAATGGCTAGCTTCCGCGTCCATTCGCGCAGCGTCTGTCGAGTTTGCCGTGTCAGGTGCCGAGCAGGCGCTGGGAATGCTGACAAGGATTCCCGAAGCGGGTTATAGGCGAGCGCAGATCTGAATAGGCAAAACAAAGGTGTAGACGGTGTCATCGAGGCCGGCCGGTGCCCCGAGGAGGTTGCTCCGTTGCAGGGAGTGTTTAGAGACCTCCGTGTAAAAAGAGGTGACATTTGAGCGGAGACTTAAATGCAGTGAGGGCGTTAAAGGTATTTGGCCCAGGGAGCTGTTGCTGTCAACAGGCCCCGAGGGCAGGAGCTGCCTTGCTTGTTAGATCGGCCGGGGAAAAGCCGGTGGGATTTGAGCAAAAAAGGGAGAGAGTGGGTGATGAGAGCCGAGAGGACACCACCCCCACCCGCCCCCGCCGGGGATATGCTCGGGAGAGATTGTAAATCCTTGCTGGGTGGATTTGCCAAGGCCTCCTGGGTTTGCCTGAGCAGTGACCAGTGCGGTTTCTCACCCAGCAGCTGTAGACTAGGCCTTCCGCTTTGGTGGGGGTATTACAGCTTTGAGTATGTGCGTTTGCTGGGTAGCCTGCATTCTACCCGGAATGTTCAGGGTTGAGAATGGAACCTGAGCCTCGGGGACTCCTTTGTGGGCTGCTTTAGGTTGGCCTAGGCAAGAAGGTAATGCCAGTCCCCCCTACTCTGGCTCCCAGGTCAGGAATTTGCCAAGAACCCCAGTTTTTCTAGTGATCATCTCCCATTCCAGTGGTTCTCAACCAAACCATGGGTGATTCTGCCCCCAGAGGACAGCTGGCAATGTATGGAGTCATTTCTGGTTGTCACATCTGGGGATGGGGGTGCTGCTGGCGTCTAGTGGATAGAAATCCGGGATGCTGCTCAAATCAGGGATTCTTTATGGTGCCACAAAGGATGATGTGGCCCCAAACATCAGTAGTGCGAAGGTTGGGCAGCCGTGCCTGAACCTTTCTGTAGCTTTCCTGGTTCAGGAGAAAAGATTCTGGGTTGTTGTTGACATCTCTGGAATTGGGGTGTAATCCTCTTCGCCATGTCTTTCCAAGAACCAGAAGGTAATTTTAAGGTTTTTAGGGGCAGGAGTGTTAAAGAAACCAGAAAGTGAATGGTTGGATGCTGTGGGGTAGCTTAATAATGGAGCATTTGTTTTCATAGATGAGGAAACCGAGTTAGAGAGGTCACTAATGGCCCAGGCTGAATTTCAGCTCCAGATCTTGTAGTCTGCAATTCTGGGTTTGAGATAGCCAAGCCAAGTAATGATTTTTTTTCCCGGTGATCTTGAGACACTGAAAACACAGTAGCTTTATAATGGGACTCTTTCACTTTTAAGAAGCCGACCATAAAGTCAAAGGTATTTTAAGTCACATTTGAAACAACTATTAGCTTTAAGTATAAGGATAAGCCTTGAAGCAAATGTTACCATTATAATTAAACATAAAAGGTGATTGATGTAATATATGTTTTTGTTAACTCATCCAACTTTTGAACCCAGTTATTTTATTTCTACTTGGGAAAGGATGCTCCTTCTCTAATACTGAAAGGGAAGATGGGAACAATGGTAAAACAGGACAAAAAATCCAAAATCAGGCCTTCAAACAAAGGTCTGAAATGCAACCCGTCTTTTTATAGAAATATTTATTACCTCAGTTTCTTTGTGTAAGAACGGGCACGTGGTTTAGCTGGGTGGTGTGGGCTTGGGATATCTCATGAGGTTACATTTAGGGTATTGGTCTGGATTATAGTCATCTGAAGGCTTGACTGGGGCTGGAGGTCCCACCTCCAAGGTGACTTAAACTCCTGTGCTGCCAGATTGCCCCAGACTGAATGATCCAAGAAAGAGCAAGTCTTGAAGTCACACTCAGTTGTCTATCCCATCCACGTACTAACCAGGCCCAGCCCTGCTTAGCTTCTGAGATCAACACTCAGTCATTTCTGTAAATCTTTTTTTTTTTTTCTTTTGCTTTTTTAAGTAGAGATGGAGGCAGGAGCAGTTCTTGCTCTTGCTAAGGCTGGTCTGGAATGCCTGACCTCAAGTGATCTCCCACCTCAGCCTCCCAGAGTGCTAGGATTACAGGCGTGAGCCACTGCGCCTGGCCTGCATCCTATATTTAAATACATTAATTCTGCACTGAGTGGGACAAAGAAAGACTGTAAATGTCCTGACAGGTCAGTTTGGCCCCAGAATGAGTTTTGGCAGCACATTTGTGGAGAACACTTGATTTGCAGACCTTTGGGACCTGGAGGAATGGCAGGGTAAGGGATCTTGCCCAGACCCTCTTACTGGCTGTCGTGAGGATGAAGTCAGTGCAGAAAATAAAACGTCTCAGCCCCCTGCGGGGGAAGCACTTACTCAGTGTTGGCTGCTGCGGCTGTGATCGCAAGGGATAAAATAGAGAGTCTGTCAACAAATATGAGAATATCTACCCTGGGGGAAGTCACTTGTGTGAGTTTTTGTTGTAAACAAGGTATTAGAGGCACAGGCTTTAATTTTCAGGTCATGAGTTGGCTGTAATGGGAACAAGCAAATATTACCTCTCATAGTAAGAGTAAATCATTTAAAAATGGTTTCTTTCATACCACTATACAACTGAGGATAAAAATATATATTTTAAAATGTAGTTTTAAAGCAAGTGTCAGTATTAATCATAGGAGTAGTAGTTTCTTTTTTTTTTTTTTTTTTTTTTTGAGACGGAGTCTTTCTCTGTCACCTGGGCTAGAGTACCATGGCATCAGCCTAGCTCACAGCAACCTCAGACTACTGGGTTCAAGCAATTCTCCTGCCTCAGCCTCCTGAGTAGCTGGGATTACAGGTGCATGCCACCGTTTCTGGCTAATTTTTTCTGTTTTTAGTAAAGACAGGTCTTGCTCTTGCTCAGCTGGTCTGGAACTCCTGAGCTCAAGTGATCCTCCCACCTCGGCCTCCCAGAGTGCTAGGATTACAGGTGTGAGCCACTGCGCCCAGCCAGGAGCAGTAGTTTCTGATAAAGGTTCAAGTTTTCCTTATTTGGTACTAATTCATTTTAAGTTGAGAAATGGTTTGAGAGTTAAGAAGATAGAAAATTTTATATAGGCCGGGCGCGGTGGCTCACACCTGTAATCCTAGTACTCTGGGATGCCGAGGCGGGAGGATTGCTCAAGGTCAGGAGTTCGAAACCAGCGTGAGCAAGAGCGAGACCCCGTGTCTACTAAAAATAGAAAGAAATTAATTGGCCAACTAAAAATATATACAAAAAATTAGCTGGGCATGGTGGCGCATGCCTGTAGTCCCAGCTACCCAAAGGCTGAGGCAGGAAGATCACTTGAGCCCAGGAGTTTGAGGTTGCTGTGAGCTAGGCTGATGCCACGGCACTCTAGCCTGGGCAACAGAGTGAGACTCTGTCTCAAAAAAAAAAGAAAAAAAGAAAAGAAAATTTTATATACATAATAATACTTACTATTTCCATATAAACATGCCAACCTCAAATAATTACATTTAGGAAATAATTATTATACATAATTTTTTTTTTTTTTTAAAGAGACAGACTCTCTGTCCCTCAAGCCAGAATGCAGTGGTGTGATTATAGCTCACTGCAGCCTCCAACTCCTGGGTTCAAGTGCTCCTCTTGCCTTAGCCTCCAGAGTAGCTGGGACTACAGTCACAGACCACTAAGCCTGACTAATTTTTTTTATTTTTTGTAGAGATGGGGTCTCGATAAATTGCCCAGGCTGGTCTTGAATTCCTGGTCTCAAGTGATCCTCCTGCCTCGGCCTCCCAAAGTGCTGGGATTATAGGAGTGAGCCACAGCACCCAGCTATATATACTTTTTTTAATGGGAAAACTAAAATATAAAGCAGTTTCTATAATATTTCGGATTTGGGTCAGGGAGAGATGGGGTATTATTTAACATCATTTCAAAGCTAACCACCATCCATGTTTCAATCCTTTTAGTGATTTGATAATAGGCCTTTTCCTCATTTAACTGAATGATAATTTGAGTACTCATTTATCAAAATGGGTTAATGGCTTAAATGTTTAAAACCTTTTATCCAGTCCTCCTGGTATAGCATGTTAAATATAGCCTGCCCTTCCATTGGTTAGTATGTTTTGGAGGTCTAATTAAAGTGTGGAATCTAGACGTTTTGTTGGCTCTCCATTGATGGAAGGGCCTGCCAGCAAGTCTATACTGAAGGGTACTCTTATTAGGTCATTTTCCTGTTGCTTGTTTGAGGTAATTAACCACACTGTGTGTATCTTTAGGCTTTGTCCAGGGATCTGAAACCACTTTGCAGTCAACGTACTCAGACACCAGCGCTCAGCCTACCTGTGATTATGGTAAGTCTGGGCCCTGGCAGGAGCCAGAATATTCTCCAGAGCAGTTCCTTGTCTTCTTAGCCGCCTTTGGCTTTGCTGTCACCTGTCTTGCT
Organism: Cheirogaleus major; assembly: GCA_963574435.1. Taxonomy (NCBI): domain Eukaryota; kingdom Metazoa; phylum Chordata; class Mammalia; order Primates; family Cheirogaleidae; genus Cheirogaleus; species Cheirogaleus major. The sequence goes on along the minus strand of CAUYPO010007573.1, from coordinate 1,249 downwards.
TTCTAAACCTAAACTTGTATAAAATGATGCGTATGGGATGGTGTACCATTTGAATAGTTAGTGCTTCCCTTTGGGGCAATTGCGGGAAAGATATCTGTGTTACTGAGCAAGCTAGACTGGAAACGGTTGCTTCCTTTGACACTTTAACATTTTGTAGAAGTATCTGTGGTCTTTGATAAAAGATCTGGCTTCAGAAAAATCCCCTTGAGGGACCAGGAAGGACAGTGGCTAATCAAAGTCCCAAGGATTGGTCCAGGAGAAACCGAGCTATTAGCTGCCAGCCCCAGTGTAGCACAAGTTCCACTGTGGAAGGGAAGTTGAGTGTGTGAATCTAGCAAGGTTTTGGAAATCTGGTCAGGCTACTGCAAGCCAGCCGGCTGCATACGCAGGGTTGAGTGAAAATCTCCGATTGGTTACTCAAGTGTGGACACAAACACTTAACTCCCTTAATTCAGAAGAAGCCACCAATAGGATTCACAGATGCTGTTTTGTTGGTGTGCTGTGGCAGCCTGGAACTGCCAGTAGAGCTGGTCTTTCGGGTGTCTGTGACCTCAGGGGTGTCTGTTGAGAAGGAGCCCTCTTTGGAATTAATAACGATAACATCTAGATTATTGATATGGGTAATTTGTTTTATTACCAAGATCTGGGGAAGGACTGAGCCTACACAGCTGACATTCAGGAGTCACTGAATAAATGGACTTAAGAAAACTCCCCAAGGATTAGCAGCTAGTTTCAGGGGGAGGGGGAGACTTAAAATGTTTCAAAAATGGGTAAGGATATGTCTGGCATTTCCTAAGTAAGGAAAAGCTTGGTTTGCTTGGCTTAAATATCCTGCCCTCTCTCCTCTCCCTCCCTTTTTTTTTTTTTTTTTTTTTGAGACAGAGTCGCACTCTGTTGCTGGGCTAGAGTGCCATGGCATCAGCCTAGCTCACAGCAACCTCAAACTCTGGGGCTCAAGCGATCCTCCTGCCTCAGCCTCCTGAGTAGCTGGGACTACAGGTATGCACCACCATGCCCGGCTAATTTTTTTTCTATGTATTTTTAGTTGGCCAATTAATTTCTTTCTGTTTTTAGTAGAGACTGGGTCTCGCTCTTGCTCAGGCTGTTCTCGAACTCCTGACCTTGAGCGATCCTCTCACCTCGGCCTCCCAGAGAGCTAGGATTACAGGTGTGAGCCACCTCGCCTGGCCTCTCCCCTCCCTTTTAACTAAATGTCCTTTGCACATCTTTTTGAATTCTTTTCCCCTGG
>CAUYPO010007572.1:0-28645 GCA_963574435.1 Cheirogaleus major | reverse complement strand
CATATATATTGAATACTATGAAGGTTAAAAGAAAAGTGAAGTATGTTAAATAGGATATTGAATTTTCATGTAAACGAAGTATGCTAAATAAGAAATTGAATTTCAAGAGAAGAACTATGGGAGGATGATTTGTGTGTATAAATGTCTATAGTTAAATCTTTTCTCCAAAACATATATGGTTATATGGACCTTTCTCCTACACTGCTTGGATAAATGTGTTAATATTCTTTTTTTGCCTTAATATCCCATTACTACCTCTGTCTTCTTCAGGGTAGCCTCTGTATTACGTCAAGTCCATCTGTTGTAGATGTCCAAATGTTTCCTTGAAATGTACTTTGTGTGTGGCTTAATCATAAAGAGAAATGACATTTTCTCTTGACTTGAGTCAAATCAGATAAAAGTTCCTAATTGCTAGAACTTTATAAATGCTTTTATTTTTGGTTTACATATGTCATCAAAATTTGATTTTTCCCAAAAGAAGAGATAATTGTCATGACTCTTGAAGGATGAGCAGGAGATTGGTAGTAAAAGGAGAGATGAAGAGGAGGGAGCTAGGAGAGGCATTGAGCACAAAGCACACCCAAGTGCGTAGAGGCATACAATGGCTTGGTTCAACCAGGAGAAGGCCAAACAGGTCAGATCAGGAAGGCGAGTTGGGAGATGATGCTGAAAGTAGAGACCAGGCCATGAGATGATTTATGATGCAAATGAATTTAAACTTTATTCTTTGAGTAATAAAAGGAATTGATCATTATTTCCTCTTTGCTACTACAGTAACTTTAAGGTATGTATATTGCTAAGAGAGCTTGATATTGTCAATATTCATAGTTACTTGAATGTATGCCAGTCTAGAAAAGACTGGCAGCATATTAGAAAAATAAATTGTGAGCCTTTTAAAGGCACAGTCCATGTCATCATAGTCATTATTGTGTGTCCAGTGTCTATCTATAGGAGACGGCTTTATGATATGTCAATTTAGTAGGCTGAACTCTATTCCTTGGAATTTCCTTTCTATATAGTGTTTCCAGATAGGGTTAATTACAAGAGATATTCTCTCATGAGTGTTGGAGAAGAGAAGGGAGGCAGCAGCCATTTTGTAGCAAAAAACATCTTCTCCCAGTAATTTAAACAAATTAGGTTTAAATTAAGTTCTGCTGTGAAGGGATTTTACAGATGACATTAAAGTCTCTAACCAGTTGATGTTAAGTTAATCAAAAGGGAGACTATTAGAGGTGCCTAACTAATCAGTGGGAAACTCTTTAAAACAGGACATAGGTCTTCCCTGAATTCAAAGACTCCAAGCTTTAGCTAGTGCCTGTGCATCTCCAGTCAGCTGTGAGCTTCTCTTCCTGCCTGCCTGCCCCGTGGACTTTGAGTTTGCTTAGCCAGTGGCTATAATGGCATATGCCAATTCCTTGTAATAACTTCCTTTTTGTCTATTTCTCTCCAACTGGTTCTGCTTCTGTGGTTAGTAAACAGACATACAAAGCATGTGCTCAATAAATGTGAAATGAATAAACGTATTTTAGGTTATTTCTATCAACTGGCTTATGTTCATGAGTGATCAGCAAATGGGAAGATCTGAAAAAATTATAAGAATTTATGGCTGCTCCGTCTTTGCTAATATGAATATTCAAAACTGATTTTGACTGGATGAATTTAAATTTGTGGGTTTTTTTTCTAGACCATTAATGTTATTTCCAAATATTTTATAGATATGCAAAAAGTACCTAATGTGGAAGTAAAGTTAACAGACTAGTAGGTACATTTATTCAGCTAGTATTTATTGAGTACTTGCTATGTGTTGGGTACCCATCAAGGCACTGGGGATTTATCAATAAACAAAACAGGAAAACAAACAAACAAGCATCCTTACCCACACCAAGTTTACATTCTGCCTATTAGGAACTGAAGAGTCAATTAATCAGCTATTGAGTCCTGCTAATGTTCCAGGCACTATGTGAGACTTTTGGGGGTGAGAGAGACTCAGGGTTGCTCCCTGCCTTCAAAAGTGATAAAACCAGGTTTAATCTGCTACTTTGCTTATTACTGATAATAAAGCAAAATCCAGGAAAAAATACATGTTTTTAGACATATAAATTATTTGAGCACACTGGCTTAAATGACTAATATACATCAGTAATAAGCAAAGAGATCTAATTTGTTTGGTGTAAGGCATAAATAGTTAGTACTGTCCAAACTTTCAGGTTCTTTCAATATCACAATTCTCCACATGGTATATTACATTTCTTATTAAAATATAATCATTAGACTAGATATCAGCCACCTTTTGATTGTTGCAAAATTACTACCCTGCTTGGAAACATCTCCCTCTGTGATACCCTTTGATTTTCTACTTCCAGTTTGCTGGTTTTATAATCTGTTTTATATTTACATTTTATCTCTGCTTATCCAAGTTCTAATATCTGCCTTTATTTACTGGCCATTCTTTCCATTTGAAAGAGCAAATAATTTTTGAAAAGAAAACTGAGATTTTTCTTTTCTTAGTGTTTCCAGTAACATTTAGCACAATATTTTACACACAGTAGAAATGTAGTAAAAGTTGATAGACTATGTAAATGAATAAATCATAATTATTGATTATTATATTGTATGTAATTTTTAGAGTAGTCAAGATATAACTTGAGGGCAACATATTCTCATTTTTACAAAGTGATAAAAATAAAAAAGAATTCTTTTTTAAAGAACATTTCAGATTGATCTTCCTGAAACCTCAGGAAGTAATGAGATTTTTAATATAAGAATTAGATTTATTTGTAAATTTTTATCTTTCTTAAGCCTTAGGAAATTAAGAGTTAGGAATCAAAGCTATCTATTTGAAAATGTAACTTCTGTGATTAAAAAGTAAAAATTGTTATAAAAACAGGTGATAAAAATGAACATGAAAATGGAAATAGCGAGACATTGCTTATTTAAAACCAAAAAGGAATTCATAAAGTTCCCCTTCCATTCTCTTTTCTCCTTGCTGCAATGGATTACCTGATTTTTATTTCTCTTTTCTGAACTATAACTTTGGATCAAGTTTTTGTGTATCTCCTGGACTTGTAGGAAGCAGAATACTGCTGGTGGTTTAATTTGGGAATTTCTAAGGGAATTTATTGTTATAACAACAAAGACATACCCAAGGGATAAGATTATTATCTGTCTTTTATTAATTTGTCCATGGAGAAAGTCAAAGATATACCTGGAGGAAAGTCATGGCTCTTTTTACAAAGGAGAGATGAGAACTCTTCTGCATTTTGGAGACCCAAGTGAGCTGATGTGGACTATAGCAGTTTCTGGGGAGGGTCACATGCAGGGAGACAGTCATTGCTTCTTTCCTCTTTTCGTTGTCATTTCTCATTGTTGACTTCGTTCTGTCTTGACCCTGGTAAGAACTAAGAATTCAGAAATTTAGAGGAATGGATGATGTACCATCCAAGCAGCAAGGCAAGCTCAAGGTAATAGAATGAAACAGATGACCAGTCAGATCATGAAGACTTGTCTTGGGCGAACACAACAGTTAAGGGATCTTTGTCAGTCAAACGTGTGAAAACACTATCCTGGTTTTCTCTGTTCATGTTTAGTGCACATTTTTAAAGATAATTTAAACCAATATTTACTAAAAAGTGATTGAAGAAAACAATATACTATTTGTTTTTGGCAAAAACATGCACGTAAGTCATTAAATTCTCTGTACTAGCCATCTAAAAAGTTCGTGTTAAATTTATATTTGACACTTAAATTTAGTATGTAACATATTGGTCTAACGATTTTCTTCATCAAACTAATCCAAAATATTGTCCATCAATATGTTTAGGACTAGGTTTAAAAATGAGATTACAAAACAATGATATACAGTATGATTTAATTTTTGTAAAAAACCAAATATGTACATGTATGTGCATGCATAAGCCTAGGAAAAAATCTTCAAGGTTATACACATAATATTAACTCTAACTGGTGGCTTTTGTATTCTTTTTATTTATTTCTTTATAAATTTCCATTTTCCCTCTTTTAAATAAAAAAATTTTCATTTAAATTATAAAATAATAACTAGCTAGAATGATTTTCAAATGTTTTATATTTAAAGTTTATAACTTTTACTAAGATGTTAAACTGATACTTTCAGAAGGTTGAAAGATGTTTATGCAGAAGCAGCAAAGATATGATCTCCAAAAATTTTGAATATGTTTTTTCCATTGCTAATAGGATCTATTTTCATGTATTATCTGATGAATATTCTTTCTTCTGGTCTTCCCTAATGCCTTTATTGTCTTTCTTTGGTCGAGGAAGTTAGTTCACTTCCATGTTTCAGGAAGGGGATGACACAAAAGAAGCAAAGAACAAACAAAACAATTCTCAGATTGAAATTCAAAATAAGTTTTCAAAATTGGGGGCACAGTGGCAATCTGTGTCCCTTGTGGCAGAAGACCAGGGTGGATGATATTTAACATTATCATATGTCTACGTGGATAGATGATAATAAAAAGATAGATTCTCTATCACTCCCCACTCCATCCCAGCAAAACCCATTGACCTCATGACATTATATAGGCTCCCAGAATTTAGACATAACCCTAGAGAAAATGGAGGGAATCTAAATTGATTGACAAAGACTTGAATTAGAAGAAATGAGGGCTAGAAGTAGAGATTTTCTGCCATGGGAAAATTAATAAAAGCAATTTACATTTTTTTTCTGAGTTTATAGTCTGAATTTAATATTTGCTACACATATGGCCTAATACCAACCCTAACATCAGAAATTATATACTACCTTGTTTTTTATGTTGTTTTTACATTGTTCCAAAATCTTATGCTATTATAATCACATATATTTTAGTTGTTGAAAATAGGGATTTTGGGTGGAAAATCCCAAGTTATAATTCAATTTCTTGGCTTCAAACTACACAGAAAATTCTTTATTATGAGTCTAATAGCCTTCTTTAGGCAGCCATTCATCTGAGTTAACAACATATTAGGCCTATTTCTCCCAGAAGGCACATAAAATCAAGTGCATGAGATTGTATTAAACATTAACAGTGAAGACAGTGTTCATCTTTGTTAAAGTTACTGTGAAGTGTCCAGATACCAGCATTTTCCTTTTGTTTATTCATGTGATCTACATAGATTTACTTCATGTGTACTACATCATAGTAGATGCCCCATCCCAGAGCCCATGGTTTTGTGTAGTTGACATGGTGGGAACACTGGAGGGAAAATACTTTGAGGAGGACTTTGAGGCCTATAAGTTTCTTTTGAACAACCAGGCCCATGGGGAATCAACTCTCCTTGTCACTAACACCAGCTTATATTACTGGTTGGCCTCAACTTGAGTCTTCTCTTAGCTGATTGCATTAGCTCAGGTTGCCAAGTCTTCATCTCAAGCTATTTCAGTTCCATGTCCCACCTCAATTTCATAGTTGTCTCTGTTTCTTGTCTTTATTAAATGAATGAAGACTATTGACTAAGTCTATTATCTTAATTACTTTTGCCTTTCTGATGATGGAAGAATCAATTTTGGTGTAGGTAATATCACTGAATGGTCCTTTCTCATACACTATCACTATTTTTTCCCAAACTCTTTGTTTGAAGCCAATTATTATAAAACTGTTATTATAAAACTAATTGTCAAACTATTATGACATCTGGAGCAACATTACTTTCTTTATCATTTCTTATTACTGAAAATACCCATTTAAGGTTATTATGATTTTTAGGGTTTTAAGGAAACTTAAAATCCTGCTGTCCTTTTACACCCCGATCTCAGAATATTTTAACAATGTTCTTATCTAAATATACTTAAATACAATAGATAGTTACTATTGCTGTTATAAATAGAAAAAGCTGAATGACAAAGAAGCAAGGTTAAGAAGAGTGTGACTACCTCTAGGACTTGATTGTGTTGTTCGGGGTAATGGAAGAGAGATTTGCGAACTGATCTTGGGAGGTGAGGGTGCCTTTGAGGACAGAACTAAAAGGAGAGTGTGATGTGGTTCAGAGCCATGCTTTCAGTAGGGCTGGGATCCTGGGCAGAGAAGCTCTCAGCACATGGTTCCTTGCTGGTGAGTTCAGGTTGTTTGGGCTGCTGCTTGTGGGCAGAAGCCAGAGGAGAGTTGCAGAGCAAAGGAAGACAGAGAAGAGTAAAACCCACTCCTGCCTGCCAGACTGTGAATTCTGGACTGTGCCTCCCCTGCAAACAGATTTTTTGGCTTGGTGGGGCCACTTCAGCCCCTTCCTGGTGGCTTTCTCCAGTGTCCTGGGAGCTAACTCTCAATCCCTGCTGAGATAACTCTTATACCGGACTTTTTGGAGACTGAATGCAGGCTCACCCAACATAGCACCCCCAGCCTCACCTCTCCACCCATCTCAGTTGTGGTGGAGCACAAGAAAGGGTCCCCTAGGAGCTCCAGGGCCCCACTCACCATCTGGGGCATCCAAGTGCTTCTCCTGATTGACTAGGGGTGGACACAAGTCCCCAAAACACCACTACAGCTGGCTCTTTCCTGTAAGCACCACCTGCTGGCAGGGAGGACAACTTGTATATCCTGTTATAGCATTTACTGACTCATTCATACAGGGCATGGCTGACTCAATCACAGGCATCACCTACTGACTTAAAGATTAAAATGGGCATCCTAATATAATTCATACTATTAAGAAGACCACAGGAATGGGGAAAGAGAAAAGATTTCAAAGACCTCCATTTTCCCTTGTCAACAAGAGGCAGAAACTCTGCCCATGCACATAGTATACCATGGCTCCAGTCTACAAATGGCTAGCAATTGAGAAAACCACCACACTAAGGATATCTATAACCAAGGCATCCATCCAGAACCTAGACTGCCCTCAGAGTACCCACAAACAAAGCAAAGGTACTTACCCAATGTATGCTACAGGCATACCCTTAACAGAGAGAGAAACAAAAAGTCCCACCTAAACAAAAGAATATATAAAAATAAGAAATTACAGCTGCTCCAGAAGAGAAGGAATCAGTGCAAGAATTCTGGAAGAATGAAATCAGAGTGAAAGAACTCCCCCAAAGGATCCCACCAGCTTTCTAGTGATGGATCTCAACCAAAATGAAAACACTGAAATAACAGATAAAGAATTTCAAATATAGATTACAAGGAAGCTCAATGATGTCCAAGAGAAAATGGAAAACCAACTCAAAGAAACAAAAAATAATTCAGGAAATGAAAGAAAAATTTACTAAAGGGATAGATATATTTAAAAAATAGAACTTTTGGAAATGAAAAATTAATTTAGGGAAATACAAAACATAATAGAAAGTTTTAAGAATACACTAGACCAAGAAGAAAGAATTTCAGAGCTTGAAGATATTCTTTTGAATTAACCCAGTCAGTCAAAAATAAAGAACAAACAGGTACAGACAAAGTCTATGAGAAATATGGGATTATGTTAAATGACAGACCATAAGAATCACAGGTATCCCTGGTGGTGAAGAAGGAAAAGAACAAAGCCTGGGAAACCTATTTGAGGGAATAATTGAGGAAAATTTCTTCCCTGGTCTTGCTAGAGAGTTAGACATCAAGATACAAGAAGCTCAATGTACATCTAGAAGATTCATTGCCAAAAGGGCATTGCCAAGGCACTTAGTAATCAAACTGGCCAAAGTCAATGTGAAGGAGGAACTCCTATGAGACATGAGGCAAAAACATCAAGTAACTTACCTACAAAAACCCATAAGACTAACAGCAGACCTCAAGAGAAATATTACAAGCCAGAAAAGAATGGGATCCTTTCTTTAGTCTTCTAGAACAGAATAACTGCCAGACAATAATTTTGTATCTGGAAGAACTAAGTTTCATAAATGAAGGAGAAATAAAGTCTCTCCCAGAAAAGAAAACACTAAGGAAATTTGTTCCCACTAGACCTGCCCTACAAGAGATGCTTAAAAGTGCTCTATACAGCTAACAGAAGAGTTGATACTCACCAGTGTAAAAACACCTGAAAGTTAAAACTCCCAGATCTTATTATAAAAGAGTAACACAAGAGAGAAAACAAAGCAGTTGGGTAACAATCAAAATGATGACCAGAATAATATCTCACATATCAACACTAACATTGAATGTAAAAAATCTTAATGCCCCATGTAAAAGATACAGGTTGGCTGAATGGATTTAAAAAACCCACAACCTATATCTATGCTATTTCTAAGAAGAAACTCATTTAACTGGAAAAGACTCAAGGTAAAGAGGTAGAAAAAATATTCCACGCCAATGGAAGGAAACCAACAGTGAGCAGGAGTAGTTATTCACATATCAGATAAATTAGACAATGATAAAAAAAGACAAAGATGGTCATTATATAATGATAAAGGGATCAATTCAACAAGATGATATAACAATCCTAAATATATATGGACCTAACACAGGAGCTTTCAGATTCATAAAACAAATTCTATAGATCTAAAGAAAGAAATAAACAGTGACATTATAATAGCTGGGACTTTAGCACTCCATTGACAGAACTAGACAGATAACAAAAGCAGAAGATCAACAAAGAAATGCTGGGCTTAAATGGGACTCTAGAACAATGACAAATTTACAGAACATTCTACCCCAAAATTGCAGAACATACATTCTTCTCATCAGCACGTGGGACATGTCCAATATAAATCATTGTAAGGCCACAAAACAAGTCTCAGCAAATTTAGAAAAATACAAATCAATACCATGTATCTTCTCAGATCACAGTGGAATAAAACTAGAAATCAACTCCAAGAGGTATTCTCAAAACTATAGAAATACATGGAAATTAAACAACATATTGCTGAATGATCCTTAGATCAATGACAAAATCAAGATGGAAACCAAAAATTTATTCAGATTGAACTACAAAGATGACACAAGCTTCCAAAATCTCTGGGACACTGAAAAAGTGGTTCCAAGAGGGAATTTCATAATCTTAAATGTCTTAAGGACAGAAAGACCCCAAATTAACAACCTAATGTTACACCTCAAGGAACTAAAAAAAAGAACAAATAAAATCCAAAGTTAACAGAGGAAAAGAAGTAACAAAGATCAGAGCAGAACTAAATGAACTAAACTAAAATTTAAAAAAGATGATCAACAAAGTGTTGATTCTTTGAAAAGATAAACAAAATTGGTAAGCCACTAGCCAGATTAACCAGAAAGAGAAGAGAAATGAACCAAATAAACTGTATCAGAAATGAAAAAGGAGACATTACAACTGATACCACAGAAATGCAAAATATCATCTGAGACTACTGTGAAAATCTCTATGTATGCAAATTAGAAAATCTAGGGGAAATGGATACATTTTTGGAAATACACAACTTGCCAAGCTTGAATCAGGAAGAAATAGAAATCCTGTACAGATCAATACTGATTAATGAGATTGAAACATTAATTAAAAATATCTCAGCAAAAAAACAAAACGAAACAAAAATCAAAGCCCAGGACTAGATGGACCCACATCCAAATTCTACCAGACCTACAAAGAATAACTGGCTCTTATCCTACCCAAACTGTCCCACAGCATCAAGAAGGAGGGAACCCTCACTAACTCATTCTCCAAAGCCAGTATCATCTTGATACTAAAGCCAGGAAGGAACATAAACAAAAAAGAAAACTACAGACCAAGATCCCTCATGAACATTGATGTAAAAATACTCAACAAAATACTAGCAAACCAAATCCAACAGCACATTAAAAAGATAATTCATATGACCAAGTGGGTTTCATCCCAGGGATACAAGGATGGTTCAACATATGCAAATCAATAAATATGATTCTCCACACAAACAGAATTAAAAAGAAAGCCATATGATTATCTCAATAGATGCAGAAAAGGTATTCAATAAAATCCAGCACACCTTCTTGATAAAAACCCTCAACAAACAAGGCATAGAAGGAACAAGCTCATGGGTCAGCAGAATTAGACACAGAGACATAAACACAGTGAAATCATCATGTGAAGACAAAGGCATCTATCAAAGAAATGCATCTACAAGCTAAGCAATGCCAAAGATTGTCAGAACACTACAGGAAGCTAGGAAAGAGGCATGGAGCACAGTGTCCCTCACCACCCTCAGAAGGAACCAACCTGCTGACATATCTTGATCCTGAACATCTAGCTTCCACAACTATGGAACAATAAATCTCTGTGGTTGAAACCACCCTGTTGTGGTACTTTGTTGTGGCAGCTCTAGGAAAATAATATAGCGTATATCCGTGTATTTTATATAAACTATTCTCAGCTGGTTTATTATTTTTTATTACTTCCCTTTCAATTAAAAATTTTGTAATACAATGCTTTTCAAACTGTAATGTGCCTATTTTTTGTAAAGGCAATACCAAAACAAACAGCTCAATTTGGCTGATTTCACTAAACAAATGATTGAAGTCAATATGATAAATTTATTATCCTATTGACATCATCTGTGAAATAAAAGTTGATCATTTAAAAACAAACTTTCACTTCATATTTTTCTGTCTTTCTTTTCTTTTCTTTTAATTTTTATTTTTTGAGAGATAGATCTCACTATCTATCTCACTATCTCACTGCTGGAATGCAGTGGTGCAATCATAGCTCAATGGCAAACTCCTGGGTGCAAGTGTTCCTCCTGCCTCAGCCTCCCAAGTAGCCAGGACTACAGGTGTCCACCACCAAGCCTGGCTAATTTTTAAATTTTTTGTAGAGATGGGGCCTGGCTATACTGCCCAGGCTGGTCTTGAACACCTGACCTCAAGTGATACTTCTGTTTTGACCTCCCAAAGTGCTTCGATTACAGGCATGAACCACTGCACCCAGCCCATAATTTTATTTTAAGTTACTTTTTTTTCTCAAGACATACTTTTTGGAATGGAAGTCATATTCTTTAATTAAAATGCATATGTTGTGTATGCTTTATTAAAAGTATAAAAACTGGATGTGCATAAATGGTTATGAAGAAATTTGAAACAATCATGGCTGCATTCATCATACTGTTAATATCACATTTTAATTCTACTGTTAATTAAAAATGTAATTGTGTTTTGGTAATGTCCTTAGTTTTGAGAGTAAGAAAGAGATGGTTGCTTAGATACAGTTAATTTGAAGTGGTTATTTCAAAATTTTATTAAAAAAGAAAAAATATACATAATGAAAAGTGATACTTTGGTTTTCTGAATGTAATAATAGTGGTATCTTAAGAAAAGTTGACCTTCTAAATAAGTGTTTCTGCTATTTCCCTCTCCCATCAGCTTTAATAGTTATTATTTTGAAAAATTATAAATCTTTATCCTCAACTGAGCTTATTTCTTTGAGAAGGACTACCAATTTTAGAATATATAACTTTGGCCCTATGTAAGATAAGATAAATGAGCTTTATTGCAAATTTAAAATAATTTGCTCCCATTGCATAATTTTATAGAAATAAAAGTAATATAATTTTAATCCACATTGGGGGCACATAAAGATTTATTTGCAAAACTAAAACAAAATAAAGTAAGAATAAAGTTGTGGTCTGTCATAGAATTTACTAAAATATTACTCTCATATTACTTTCATAGAATAAATTAAGCCTTTGACAAATAGAATAGTTAAAAATAATTTCTACATTTAAAACTTTAATGGGAAAAACACAGTTTGTTCTTAAATCTGACCAAAATAAAGAGTATTTCAATCAATTCCTTCTTATTTTTTTCTATTTAAAATTCTTGAAAGAAATTAAATTCTGGTTTGAGCTAGTTCAGGAACTATAAAAACATTCCTTAGAATTAAAATCACTTAGAATTGAAATCCAAACTTAAAAATGAAATATTCATGTTGGTAGAGCATTCAGCATTTTGGCTTTAGGATCACAGTTTTATTTACTTTCTTGGTTTTAATTAATACTGATCACTTTTCTGACAGTGCCTGTCATCTTTAATCCTTTATTCAGAAAGGCAGAGAACACTGAATAATCAAAACAGACACTGACCAATCAGGCACTAACCAATTGCAAAGGATGAATAAACCAGAGTATATAACTGGCTCTGAGAGAAACCAGTATCAGGTCTCCCTTTATCTTCTTTTTCACAGCCAGCAGTCTCGACTAGACCTTTATAATATTTTTCGTCATTGAAATTGCCTCTTAATTGATGCCTTTGCCTCCAGTTTCTGATTACACCACACACACACATACACCTCTTTAAATATCTTATGTCTCATCATTTTGTTTCTCAAGACCCTGTCTCCTATTAACAACTTGATTCAGGTTTCAAGGCCCTTTGCGATGGCTAATTTTAGGTGTCAACTTGACTAGATTAAGGTATGTCCAGGTAGCTGGTAAAGCATTATTTCTGAGTATGACCATGCAGATGTTTCCAGAAGAGATTGACATTTGAATTAGTGGACCGAGTAATGGAGAGCCACCCTCACCCAATGCGAATGGGCACCATTAGTTTGGCTGAGGGCCTGTACAGAACACAAAGGCAGAAGAAAGGTGAATTCATTCCCTCTCTCTCACTCTCCTGGAACTAGAACACCTATTTTCTCCTGCCCTTGGACTCCGGTTTCTCTGGTCGTTGGACTCTGACACTTGTATTAATGGCCCCAGGTTCTCAGGCTGTTTGGGACCAAGAATTACACCATCAGTTCCCCTGGTTCTCAAGCCTGTGGACTTGCACTGATCCATGCTACTGGCTTGCCTGCTTCATCAGCTTGCAGACAGCAAGCATATCATGGGACTTCTCAGCCTCCTTAATTGCATGAGCCAATTCCCTTCTCATCTCTCTCTCTCTATGTGTATCTTATTGGTTCTGTTTCTCGGAAGAACCATGACTAATACACTCTTTTAGTTTTGACTAATATACTTTTAATCATCTCACCTTTTATCTCTTGCCCTACTTCTTTACTTGAGGCTCTCAACATGCTGCCTCAGATTTTGTGTACAGTACTTATTCATGCCATTTGGATTTTGCACCTGTTGCCTTCTCCTTCAGAATTGTATTCCTCCATCTTCCTTTGTCCCATATATGCAAATATATACAAATTAAGCACTTCTTGCAGTCACTATACTGAGATTTTCCTCTTAGATTAGTCTAACTAATTAGTCTAACCTACATGCTTTACATGTAGTTTCCCTGGCACTTCCAAATAGGCTTTGCAACTTATGATGCATAAACACAATGAAATATAATACAGCTACTTAAAATGATAATTTTGAAGACTCTAGACTTTCATAAGATATGTCTGACACAGTGTTAAATGAGGGAAAAAGCTGTAAATGGTTTTTCCTTAAATTTTTAATGTAGTGCTTTTCAAATTTTAGTGTGCAGAACACTCCCCAGAGATACTTACTGAAAATGCTCACCCAGAGATTTTTACTCCATTGGTTCTACATAGGCCCTGGCAGTCTGCATTATTTTTTTAGGAGAGAGATTATCTCCTTTGTCCTTTACTTTAGTTTTTAAAAAAACTTTCAGTTTTTTTTAAATAGTAAAGACAATAATATAATAAATCTCCACTAACCCATTACCCAGCTGCAAAATTTTCCATCATTTTGCCAAACTTTGTATCTATATCTTCCTTCACTTTTGGCAGTCTGAATTGTTACAAAGCACCCACCACAATCCTTCTTTATGAATAAACGATGATGTCTTCCCACTGAAGCAAAACATAGAGGTTGGAATGTAAAAGACAGAGTCCTCAGATATAAAAACTATTTCCAGACACATGGAACAAACTTGAAGTAAAGAAGTGAGAAGCCTAATATGTTTTTGACAGAATTATCTAGACAGAAAACCTACAAATCTGGCCTGCAACAGCTAGTATCTTACCTCCAAAAACAATCTGTGGTTCCTGGAATGAGTACCAATGTGTGCTAGAAATTGTGTAACCACGAGAAAGGACGTTCTCTCAGGTGCCCACCTATGTTTACGAATGCTGAGCCAGAGGCCACAGAGAACAATGGACCAGGGAGATTCTCTCAGAGGAGTGAACCCGAAGTTTCAAACTGGCTAACCAAACACTCACTTCATGCCAGGACTGGGACTATTTTTTACTCCTGCTCAGCAGGGGCAGGAATTACAGTGTTTCCCTACTCCCACCTTTTCTGTTTAGGAGGGTTGTAAGAATAATCTCTTTCCTCATATTCATTACTTATGAGTGCTGAGTGTAGGTACCATGTCTTTCAGTCTGTAGGTTGCCTGATGATGAGATGCCTTCTTAGGACCCATGGAGTGGACTGTGTATTGATCAAGGGTCCTGGACATTAGGATAGATGCCGTAATTGGAATGTTGGACATTGGGGTTGCTTCTTTAGGAAGGGAAAAGTATATATTCTTATAAAGAGGAGAGATGGTGGATGCTTTGTTGGACAAAGGGGGAAATTTACCTACACGATGTCTGTTATCCCCTTTATCACTAACATAAACTGGGAATTTCCCAGTACCCTTAAAGAGAGAGGTGGCCATTATGATGTGTAAGTTTTGGTGTATGACATTTGGAAAATTCTTGCAACAATTACTTGGAAAATAGACAAAATTGTTTGAGCTTCAGTAGTCAAATTGAATCAATGTTGACTTTGTGAATGAGAGCCACACACCAAGAATTGAGGAACAGAAAGAGCATAGTGATCCATGCGCGTGATATTTTTCCATTCGTTTACATCATCTGCAATTTCCTTCCTCAGTGATTCATAGTTCTCTTTGTAAAGATCTTTCACCTCCTTGATTAAATATATTCCTAGGTATTTTCTTTTCTTTGTAGCTATTGTGAAAAGAATGTCCATACTACCCAAAGTGATTTAAAGATTCAATGTAATGCCCATCAAAATACCAATGTCATTTTCTGCAAATATAGAAAAAATAATTCTATGCTTTTTTTTGGAACTAGAAAAGAGCCCAAATAGTCAAAGCAACCTTAAGTAAAAGGAACAAATCTGGAGGGATCACTTTACCAGGCTTTAAGCTATATTACAAAGCTATAGTAACCAAAACAGCACAATACTGCCACAAAAATAAAGACATAGACCAGTGGAACAGGACTGAGAACCCAAATATAAAACCATCTACATTTTGTCATCTGATCTTTGACAAAGTAGACAGCAATATACATTGGGGAAAAGAATCCCTATTCAATAAATGGTGTTAAGAAAATTGGATAGCCACATGTAGAAGATTGAAACAGGATCCGTATCTCTCACCACTCACAAAAATTAATTCAAGATGGATAACAGACTTAAATCTAAGACATGAAACCATAAGAATTCTAGAAGAAAACGTTGGAAAAACTTTTCTAGATATTGGCTTAGGCAAAGAATTTATGAAGAAGACCCCGAAGGGCAATCACAGCAACAACAAAAATAAATAAATGGAACTTGATTAAATTAAAAAGCTTCTGCACTGCCAAGGAAAAAATCAACAAAGCAAATAGACAACCTACAGAATTACAGAATGGGAGAAAATATTTGCATGCTATACATCTGATAAAGGGCTTATAACCAGAATCTACAAAGAATTCAAGCAAATCAGCAAGAAAAAAATCAAACAACCACTTTAAAAAGTGGGCAAAAGAAATGAACAGAAGCTTTTCAAAGAAAGATAGAATGGCCAATAAACATATGAAAAAACACTCAGCATCACTAATCAATAGAGAAATGCAAATTAAAACCACAATGAGATCATCTAACCCCAGTGAGAATGGCTTTTATCAAAAAGTCCCGAAACAATAGATGCTGGTGTGGATGCAGAGAGAAAGGAACATTTATGCACTGTTGAGGGGACTGCAAGCTAGTGCAACCTCTATGGAAAATAGTATGGAGATTCCTTAAAGTACTAAACAAAGACCTACCATTTGATCCAGCAATTCTAGTACTGGGTATTTACCCAAAGAAAAAAGGGTTATTTTGTGAAAAAGACACTTGCCTTAGAATGTTTATTGAAGCACAATCGTAAAGATGTGGAATCACCCCAATTACCCATCTATTTATTCATGAATGGATTAACAAAATGTGGTGTATATATACAAGGGCAAGCTGACCAATGATAAAAAATGAATTAATACCTTTTGCAACAATCTGGATGGAGTTGGAGACCATTCTCCTAAGTGAGGTATCTCAAGAATAGAAAAGCAAACACCACATGTACTCACTATTAAATTGGAACTAACCCATTAGCGTTCATGTGCACAGATGGAAGTAAAACTCAGTGGAAATAATGCAGGTGGGAGGAGGGAGCAGGGGATGGGTGAAATCATACCTAACGGGTATAACGTACACTATCTGAGTGATGGGCACACTTATAACGTTGACTCAAACAGTTCAAAGCAATCAATTCACGTAAAAAAAATTTGTACTCCCCGTAGTATTCTGTAAATGAAAGAAAGAAAGATGGAAAGAAATAGAATGGGTCCATGATGATACCCTAAAACTGCCTTGACAGATCTAGATCTCTTATCTCCAAATTTCTTTTACATAAGGGATAAAATTCTAACTTCCTTCATTTTGGTCTCTGTTATTAGCAATAAGATGCAATTATAACTCATACATCTATAGATTTTCATGGCCTGTTTTCCTGTTTGTGACTTTTATTGGCCTTTGAGAATTCTTCATAAAGATAGTACTACTTTTTTGTTTATAAATATATAGGAAATATTTTTTCTCAGCTTGTTAATCTTTTAATTGTAATTCACTCTTACTCACCAATCAAGGAATTAAAGGAAGCAAAGGATCTGACAGCAATCATGTTGATTGATTTATTCAGATACACATTTTAAGATTGTTCTGTCACTGCTTGCCTTAAATAAAGAAATGATTGCTCCTCAAGAAGGTTTTGCATTCTGGGATTGTATGATAAATGTAGACACCTGTCCACTTAGTGCTAATGAACAGGGATATTCCCTGTATCCCCGTGTATCTGGGGAAACATGTTTGGTTTATTACTCTTCATTATTTCCCACCATAAGGGTAAATTAAAGTTGTCCAGCTGACAAGGATGTGGTAAAAAAATGTTTTCACATATCAACTTTTCTGCACATCTGGTGTCCCTTGGTGCCATTTGGCAGAGAGAATAACTGGAGGTAACATTCACCACCATCCTCTGTCTGTACGAGCTTACCTCTGACACTGTTGTAGCAATCTACCATCCATGGGTAACACCGTTCATAATCATATAAATATGAGCCTTTTGCTTGTAGACAAGTGAGAAACAGCCATGGTTCCATCAGTAGTCTTTGTGAATTATAGCTCAGGACATATATAAAGTGAACTCAGCAGCAGGTCCCTTTGGATTTCTGTGTTTATAATCTAATGTCAGAGACCTCAATAAATTTTGGCAAACCGCGTTCCCATTGAAATATAGCTGGAAAACCTATGGACACCACACGGGAGAATTTTCACTTTGTTTTTTGTGATAGAGAGGAACGTTTGGGGATAGCTGGCATAGCAGTTCACCCACTGGAAGAGCAGTCCAGCACTGATTTTTTTCTACAATGGTTAAAGATTTGCACTTGATTATAGGATATGTTTTTTTGTTTTGAGCTACCAAACCCTTTTTTTTTGTGGTAAGAGATACCAGAGAGGAGGATTATCTGCATTTTGAAAATGTTGATCTACATAAATTATATGAAGAAAGATAGATGATTAATGCATGACTAGATGTATGTGCAAGAAAGTGAACTGGTATTCCTCTAGGATGGCATGTTTCAGACACAATCTCTGGAACATGGCTAGAGTTTAATCTCTTGACAGTTGCATTCAGATCAGGAGCCCTATACCAGTGGTCCCCAACACTTTTGGCACCAGGAACTGGTTTCATGGAAGACAATTTTTCCATGGATGGGGGTGGGGGTGTGTGGAGCTCAGGTGGGGATGTCAGTGTTGGGGAGCAGCTGCAAATGCAGATGAAGCTTCCTAGCTCTCGCTAACCTCTTGCTGTGCACCCTGCCCCTCTCTCCAATAAATTTCATGGAAGACAATTTTTCAGCGGCAGGGGGCGAGGAGTGGGGGATAGGGGGGTTGTCGGAGCTCAGAGGCCTGGTCTCTAGCAGGCCCAGACTGGTACCGGTCGGCCACTCCGGGGTTGGGGACTGCATCCTTATACCATTCTGCATAGACTAGGGATGGTGGCAAAACCCTGGACTTTCACACAGGAATCCCCTGATTAAAGGTTTTGGGAAATTTATTGCATAGACTGCTCACATGAATACTGATGCCTGTTTAGTTCCTTGTACTCCTAAGTGGTCATTTCCTTATGTCTCTGAAAAATAATATATCAACTTTTTCATTGGCTCGTTTGTATTTTTTCTGCACTGTAATATTTTGATTATGATTGCTTTATAGTGTGTTTTAGCACGTAAGAGGAAAATTCCCACTCTTTGATATTTTTTCCATATTTGGATTAGGATTTGTGGACTTTGGTCTTTCATACACCTCTTAGAATAATTTTTGAGTTCTCCAAAAGAGGGTTTATTCATAATAACAATAAAAATATTGAAAACTAGCATTTATATGGCTCTATGAACTAGGGACTTTTGTAAGCACTTTTACATATATTAATTTACCTAAACACCCCCAATACTCTAACAGTTTGATTATCTCATATTGTTTCAGGTGAGCACATAAGGGTACAGAAAAATTAAATAATTTAACCAAAGTTACTCAGTTAATAATTGGTATGGCTGGGATTCAAACCCAGACTCTTTTTATCTGAAGTGTGTTCTTTTATCAATTGTGCTAAACTGAAAATTTTCGATTTTTTTCATTCTTTGTTAATTTTTAGACTTTTAAGATTAATATTATTTTTTTAGTTTACATTTTTGTCCAATGAATTCTCAGACATTTATAATTTTAGTTGTTAATGTGAATGGTATCCTTTTCTATTGCGTTATCTGTTTGATTTAGGAGTTCTTTATACATTTTGGACACTTTATCAATAACAGATATTATAATTATTTTCTCCCAGATTGTGACTTGTCTTTTAACTTTCTATATCTTTTTTGTATCTAAATTAAAAATTTTAACATAGTCATATTTACCAATATTCTTCTGTATGATTTTCACATTGTCTTTTTCACAAAGTCACAAAAATACTCTCCTATATTTTCTCAGGAAATTTAAAAACTACTTTTTGTAATTGGTCTTTAATCTCTCTGGACTTTGTGGACTTTGGCAAGACAAAGAGAAAGAGAAAAGAGGAAGAGATTTTTAAAAACTTACAGAATCTTCAAAGCCCCACCTGACACTGTCATCCTTTTGAAAACTGCTTTTTATATTTAACAATATATGTGACCATTTTTCTCTGTTATTAATGAATAATTAGCATTTCTTATGTAAAATGGCATTATAATATGATATTCTTAAGAATTACATGGTAGAAGAGTAATTACTATTATAGCAAGAGATAGTCATGTAAGGGTAGGGAGAAGAGTGAGGTTGGGGTGTTATTTCCATAGCATGACACTTACCAGCCGACAGGTTGGTAGTGCCTTCATGGCTCTGTCCTGTAGTTACAGCTACAGCGACACCTAGAGCTATCTACATAAAACTGCTCTCTCCCTTAATGCCTCCAAGCCACAGGGTGGTAAAGGCTCCCCCTTATTGCTATCTTCAGGCTGCTCCATCATTGCTTGTTAGTTTCTTTTATACTTTCTTATATATCATTCTTTCATACACTTTTGTTAATTACTCCATTTCCATGGCCATCTCTTTCTTACCAGGCTTTTCACTGATACATATAGCTTCAGAGGAAGGTTGCTAGACAGGAACTGTGACTTTCACATACAAGCACTGCCAAATCATGGAGTGTCAGGGAGGGAGCCAGGGAGAGAAATGAATCTTTCCTCTCACTCTCTAATCTTTTCCTCATCTTTCCCTGGCCAAACCTACCCAAAAGCTGGAGTGCAAGGGAGCTCATTGATGCAGACCAGAGTTCAGCATCTGGGGGCACAGAGCAGTGTCAGAGTGTATCTCTTGGGACAAAGGGAGACTATCCAGCACATGCATCAAACTTCTAACATTGGTTCCCTCCTGAAAGCAAGAAGAGAAGGAATTTTTTTCTTTACTTTACCATTTCCTTTTTGTTTCAATATAATCAAAGAAATGAAACATTAAAAAAATATGAATGTGGTACATAGGGAAGAAGTTTGGGGGGCAGTGAAGGGGCATTAACTATAATAGATGACCAACATGCTCCTCTCTCTCTCTCTCCCCCCCCCCCAACCTCCTTTAAACATATGTCAATTGTTTTCTGGGGTTTCAAGTTCATGCCTGGATATATTCTCTCTCTCTTTCTCTCTCCTCTCTTTCTTTCTATAAAATGTATGCACAAAAAGAAAGGTAGAGGTATATGTATGGGGAAAGTATTATTTGACTCTCACAAGCAGAGTTTAGAGAGTTGTAGTTTCCTATTTCCTATTTTCAGGTTCATAAGGCTCTATTTTGCTAAATCAGGAGATAAACATTGAAGGAAATATGCAGATTATTCCATCTTTGTTTAAAAAGTTAGAATTCCTAGAACAAAGCCAAGACATGTTATGAGCATGGGCATTCTTTCTTTCATCCTAGCTCCATTTCCACTTGTTCATTTTATTTTGGAGAATTTTTGTTTCTTGTTTGTAGAAAACTTTATAGAGGATATAATAGTGGTAATTACTAAAATTATTGATTGATTGCTTTCTATGTACTAAATATTTTCTTAAGCATTGTAATGCATTATTTTATTTTTCTTTTCTTTTTTTTTTTGAGAAAAAGTCTCTCTTGCTCCAGCTAGACTGCAATGGTGCCATCATAGCTCACTGCAACCTCACACTCCTGGGCTCCAGTGATCCTTCTGCCTCTGCTTCCCAAGTAATGGGACTATAAGCGCACACCACCACACCTGGCTAATTTTTCTATTTTTTGTAGACATGGGTATCATTCTTGGTCAGGCTGTTCTCAAAATCCTGACCTCAAGCCATCCTCCCACCTCAGCTTCCCAAAGTGCTAGGGTTACAGGCATGAGCCACTGTGCCTGGCCCTAATTTCTTGTAATAATATTATAAAGGATTTTGGGGCCCTTAATCAATTCATTTGTTAATAAAATGCTCATAACTCGCAATTGACTGAACCAGTTGAAAGGATTTTCTAAATTATTGCATTTATTTTCTTCTCAAGATAACATCAAGTGAAAATCTGATATTTTTTACACTGGTTTTTCTGCCTTCTGTTGGTGATGTTTCTTTCTTTTGTCTCAAGAATCTGAGAGGTAGAAATGTCACCACTGAATGGTGAGGGGCTGACAGAATTTAATCCAGAGTCATGTCTTATGAGACTAAGTTTATTATTACAGGATTTGAGAGATGAGGGGCTCTGCCTGGTCAGTGGTGTGAGGAATCTCCTTCCACTGGTTCTCCAGAGCCAAATAGGTGCATTTCTTCCCAACTCAATGCTCTGTGACATTACATTGGTAGCCACAGTAGGAGTATTTATATTGCTGAAATTGGAAAACACAACAAATGAGGTTTTTCATTTACATTTTAATTTTGCTTTATTAATTTTTTTGTGTGTGTGAGAGCTGTTTTCCAGTACAGTAACAGTTAGAGAGAAGCCACAGGCCACAGTGGAAGCAGGGAGACCAATGAAAATGCTGTAGTAAGGCAAGAGATAACAGCCATCAAAGTGGGGTGGGAGTAGGTAGGTAAAGTATAATCTGAAAAATGTTTAGGAGATAAAAATTAATTGCATGTGATAAAACTTGTATCATTACATTTTACAAGAGACATAACTGGCTTAGAAAGATTAATTTGCCTACAATTACTTAACAAGCAAGCAATAGGGTAGGAATTCCTGTCTGATTCCAAACCAGGTGATTTTTTTTCTAAAGGACTATTGATCAATAGAAAGCTTCATTTTTTCCATTTATTTGGATCACAAATAGTAATTAAGTACTCAGAATGGCTAATTATTCAATTAAACTGATGATGTTTAACTGTTCAGGGGCATTTTTCTGCTAACTGCAAGGATATATGTTCTAAATCTAAATCTACTGATCTGTGCATTCTTAAAGTCAATATAATCTATAGATTTGACACTATGCCCTCAAAGCAATGAGAGTCTGACCCAAGCAACATTTAGACTTTGTCTGGGTGATGGGCCCTCTTGACAACTTGATGAACACTGTATATACAAACATGCAAATAATTTTGCTAACAATTTCAGAAAGTTTACATACCCTGTCCCTAACGCTTACCATTGGCTTTTAGACCCTAAAATACATACATAATAATACATAAATACTTAATACATTATGATTCTCAAAAATAAAAATTCCATAAAATTAAACACTTCAATTTTAAAAAAGATTTTGCTTATGTTACCAAATAAAAAATATATCTCCTTTAAAAAATCCCAAATGACTAATTACATAGTCATTTTTTACACAGGCTACATAAAGTAATGTTAATTTTCTCTGATAGTTTTAACATAATGAACATTTATAGATAAATCAAGCATAATAAAATGGCATTTTAAAACTTGAAGGTAACTAACAGATTTAGTTCAACTCATTCATTTTACAGAGGACTAGCTCAGTAAATTACCTCTACTTATTCATACAAATAATTTATTTTGTCTGGAACTCAGACCTTCTGACTCTTAACTGAGGGACCATTGCATATACTATTCAACCTTAGTAGAGATTATACATTTCAAAAACCAAGGACAATTCATTCCAGAAAATTCTGATGACATTTAAGTAAAATGATTGTTGAAGTTGGGGAAGTTGTTTAAGCCTCTTAATACAATATAGAATTTTAAAAAATGGCATAGCTTCTAATTGCATTTCCTTTTTTTCTGTATAGATAAAAAATAAAGATATTTTCTTTGAATTAGTTTATTGAAACTTGATAACTCATGAATTAAAATATTACATTGTATTTCATGAAGAGATAATATTAATTAATATAGATATATTTAATAAGAAAATGAACTTTACAATAGGCAAAAATAAATTTCTAAATGTAAAATGTTTATTTTATTAAAATAATGTCTTTTACATGAAAATGTCCTGAATTTAACTCTCACTTCTAACATATTTTACCTCTATTTTTTAGCACTATTAACAAATTTTTATTTGTACTATTTTTGGAATTTTTTATATATCTTGTTATTAAATTATTAAGTTAAAAAATAAATTCTGCTGTACATTCAATACTGTTAAGTACTGACTTATCTTGCTGTTTAAAAACTAAAAATCTTAGAAATCTCCCGATTAGTAACATAATTTTTCCTTCCTTAATTATGTTCACAGCAATATTTTAATCATCAGAGGCTGACTGAATGTTATATGAAGGCTTACTATTGAATTATAATTCTATATGTCAGGAATGGCAAATAGGTTTCCATCAATGGCTGAAGCTCTTTAGCACTTTCTGAAATATTGTTTTCTGAGACACATCTAGGCTCAGCCAGAAGTTTTTCCTTGATTGGTTAGTGATGCCTGTGATAGATGTAGGACAGGAGAGTACTGGCATGCATGCCACATATTTGATATGCCTGTTCTAAATGATTTACAGAAAAACTTAAACTTCAGTGCATCTAGAGGACAAGAAATTTTAGTTGATAGTATTTACTGATTACTATGTAGTTAACCAGAAAAAAATTTTGTTTCAAGATATGAAGCTGAAAATACTTCTAAATACCATATACTTGCCTTAGTAATTCCTAAGTGTAAGAATCTTATTTGATACTTCAATATATGTTGAACAACAGAATCATCATTTTACATCTCAGTTTTCTTAGAAATGACACTCTTAATCTGAATGAACTTTAGGACATCCACTATAAATTGTCTCTTTGCCATTTGTTGAATTGCCTACTGTATTCCAAATACTTTATTTTATTTAAAGTTTTCTAATAACAAGTAAAGAAGAAAAATAAATACTATTAAGGCCTTAGATAATCACAGTTTTAGTATAGAAATCACCAATATCTGGGAGCACAAAGTTTTTATTGTCACAATTCTTTGTAGAGGTATTTTCCATAACAAATTGAATAATTTCAGGAGAAAAAAATACACTTTGTGGCAATAAAACCTTTTGGGGAAAACTAAGATCTACACAATCATTTAAATAAAAGGTGGATAGCCTTAATTCTTTACCAGAAATGATAAGGATAACTAGCTAAGATCTAGTGATACTGGAATCAGTTTTAAGCCCAGAAAGTTAAATCAAATTCCAGGTCAAACTGATTACAGTATGGCCAGTATAGACCACAATACAGCTTTCTCAGTTACATGAAGATCAAAAGTTTCAGATTTTCAGTCAGGCAGACCTGGGTTTGAAGCTTTGGGCAAATTACTTAGTTTCACTGATGCTTTTTCTTGATTTACATGAGGCCAAGAGTAACTCCCGTGTGAGGAAACCTTTGGAAAATCCAATATTGTATGCTGCTGCTGGTGATGGTGGTGGTGGTGGTGGGGGGGTGGTCTTTTACCATTTGTCAAATGGCAAGCTTTTCTTCATATGGAGGAAGATGAGCTACATAAAGTGCCACCGGCATTCCTAAATTATGGTACTGCAAGGCAATAAGGAAAGAAAGAGATGTATTAAATGTTCAGTAAAATTTTTTATATCTTTTGCTCTCTGTTTTGGCAGATGAGACATAATAGCAACTCTGTAATATTTCTCTCAGTGAATAGATGAGATCCTTCTCTCAGTTCTCCCCCCCACCAGTTCAGTTGAATGCTATTACTGTCAATCATTTAGGTTACAGCATAGCCGGGCAATGGGGCATTGGGACCAGCTCCTACTGGCATGTGAGAACTCTGTGCACACTTGTCAACTCTGGATTTCATGATATAATGTTGGTGGTTTGAGATTATCCATGATGAGAGTATTTACACCACAGAAATTGGCAAATGCTACCAATCATTCTCTTCTCTCCCACTCCCCTCTCCCACTAGAAATCAGATTGGGAAACATTTAATAGCACTCCACACCAGTGGATGTATTAAAGGATTTCCAGGCAGAGTTGTGAGGTTTTTTGGATTGTCTAAGTCACCGTAAACATTAGAAGAAAGTATACTACATTTAATATATTCCAAATAGAAGCTTAATTAACCCATTTAAGCATCCTTAGGAGTCAAGAACAAACATTAGAAACTTTTATAGAAGCTCTCGGGGAAAAAGAAATAATTTACTCCAATTTACAGAGGACCTGACATAAATATATGTACATTTCAGATACTAAATAATTTGAATAACAGTATTTGTATTTACTATGTATTAACTAACAATATTTTTATATGTACTAAAGTTCATTGTTGTTGTGTTTAATCTTCATGCAGTTCACACTCTTACAAAAGAGGCAAGTATTTAAAAAATGTTTACACACATAGTCTTATAATGGGATCAGACATTCTATCATCTAGTGATGTGTATTTACAAAATCACTGTGAGAGTTCTTTCTTTCTTATAAGAGTACATGCATTTATACCTCATAATACCTCATACAAGGCTTGAAAATAAAGGCACACACATTATGTTCCCTTAGTAACGTCTGTTGACAGCTCCATTACATTACCTGTGTACCCAGACACACTAAAACATGTTGAGTTGCTGACCTCTTCCCCTCTTTCCAACTAAAAAGCACAGCGTAAATGGATGCCCCCGTTCCTACAGAAAAAGAATCATTTTTTGTTAGGAGTAGATTACAATTCAGTGAAAACTCGTTTAATATCATTATGTTCAGTATGAAAACATCCATTCATAGCACCTTGTAGTTTTCAGGACAATGACTCATCTAAAGTTTACAAGGTGACTGTATTACCCACAAATAAAGTGTTCACTTTAGTGATAATAAATAGCCAGCTTGATTTTGACCTTTCCCTTTTTTAATCCATAGTGTCAATGAATTGCAGAAAAGGCTTTGTAATACCATTTGAATTTACTTTTACATGACTTGGATATATCCATCCAGTCTAATTAGGGATTTTTATGTTCTCTATAAATTCAAACCAAAGAAATTATTTTGATAAAATATTCCTCTGTCCAATTCTATTCTGCCTTTAACATAATAAGTGGCTAGAGAGGTACATGTTTCTTTGCCAATAATATTTTATCGTACTATTAGTTTATCTGGTAATAAGGGTGTTTGTATATGTTTAATTGAGGAAATAATTGCAATTCAGGAGAGTTTGGGGGAGGGAATAAAAACTGAGAGTAACAGGTGTGGAGTATTGAGAAAAAAAGCAAAATTATTTTCTTGAATTATTCATTTTGACTACCTATATGATTCTAACAACAAACAGCTTAAATCTCTAACATTTTTTTACTTGCTTAGTTCAATATTGAGTTGCTGAAATAGATGAGAAGTGACTTTGACTAAACCACTTTTTACTTGCTTAATGAAGTAAAAATGTGGTGTTATCATTTCTTAAATGAAACTACCAATTGGTAGTCACTGCCAAAGTCACAAATTGTTAAAGTGGTGTTTATCTGGATGCTTGTACTGAACACAAAAATTTTACTTATGTTTTTATAATTATATGGTTATAATAACTTTTGTATATTTGAATAATTTTTGTTTTTAAAAGAATTAAATGTAGCAATATTGTATGAAATCACTCATGCAGTATTCCAGATATTCATATTGGTCAACTCACAGACATATTCATTTGGAAGCCTAATGAGAAATGTATGAATCAGCAGAGAATCTATGAAGTTTTCAAAAGAGTAGAATTATGTTGGTACAAAATTAATACTCAGTTATTGTGTATATATCTCCACAGTTTCACAAATCAGTACAAAGCACACAGGCATGGTCTTTGTTAAGATCAGGCACATTTAGCACAAAAAAGGATTTTCTATTCCATAGCCTTTGAAAATGTGACCATTTCCCAAGGTATTGATTATGAACAACAAAAAGATCAATGAATTCATTTTTAATAATACAAAATCCTTAGTGATATGGAACAACAAACTCTAGAACACCATTTCTCCTCCAGTAGCACTACTAACATGATATTCAATTACAGAACTTATTGATGACATTCTTGGAGGACAATCAACTGGTAGAAAAGCATTTTAGTGACTCAGACCATCGACAAAGAATGTAAACATATGTAGGGTTCATATGGAAGAGTTTAACTCCTTGATGCAAATCTGAAAGATCACGGATATATATATTTAACTGGAAGCAGTTTCCAGGAAGAATTTGAAGGGTCAATACATAGATACATTGAGATGGAGGACTATTCTTTATGTCTGTTAAATTGCTTCCTTTTATCCTTGGCATCTTGTCTACTTACTTAAAATATGCATAGATCCAACTCCTGAGTCTCCACGTGTCATTTTAAACATTTGGTTTATCTGTCTATGTGGTTGCGATTTCTCAACAGAAAGCTGTCATGTTTTCCATTGTTAGGGCTGCAATCTCTTGGAAACACTTACCTTGGGGAGCAGTAGGGTAGTCTTACCTTATAGCCCATGTCTGTGGAATGGATATTTCAAATCTCTATTACCATATTATAGATATTCACTAAAATAGTAATAATAATGCTAGCTAACACTTATTGAGCACTTACAAGGGTGTGTCTGACAATGAATGCACTTTACAGCCCTCTGAAGCAGGGGGAGTTATTTATTTTTTATTTTTATTTTTTCCAGCATATTGTGGGGATACAAATGTTAAGGTTACATATATTGGCCTTGCCCCCCTCCCCCCTCGAGTCAGAGCTTCAAGCGTGTCCATCCCCCAGTTGGCAGGGGGAGTTATTGTTATTCATTTTACAGGTGAGGGAGCTGAAACAAGGAGAGTTTATATAATTTACCCAAGGTGACACAACTACTAAATGGTAGAAACAGGATTAAATTTTGGATACTCTTTTTCCTGTCTTTGTACCTTAACCTCTTGCAGAACCACATAATACACAGATAGAAAGAAAGTTCTCAAGTAAGTGATGTTTAAATTCTCTTTAACCTTCAAAATCATGGATTTTTCTATTTTTGTTAATGACACTACAATTCTGCTAATCACTGAAGTTCAGAACCATGGCCTCATCTTTGATTCTTTTTTTTTTTTATTACAGCATATTATGGGGGTACAAATATTACGGTTATGTATATTGCCCATGCCCCCCGCCTCGAGGCAGAGCCTCAAGCATGACCATCCCCCATATGTTGCACATCTCACTCATTATGTTTGTATATACCCATCCCCTCCTCCCCCCTCCCACACGCTCAACACTTGACAAATGTTATTCCTATATGTCCACTTAGGTGTTGATCCGTTAATACCAATTTGCTGGTGAGTACATGCGGTGCTTGTTTTTCCATTCTTGAGATACTTCACTTAGTAGAATGGGTTCCAGCTGTATCCAGGAGTATACAAGAGGTGCTAGAGCACCATTGTTTCTTAAAGCTGAATAGTACTCCATGGTATACATATACCACATTTTGTTAATCCACTCATGTATTGTTGGGCACCTGGGTTGTTTCCAAAACTTTGCTATTGTGAACTGTGCTGCTATGAACATTCGAGTGCAGGTGTCTTTTTCATAGAGTGACTTTTGTTCTTTTGGGTAGATGCCCAGTAATGGGATTGCAGGATCAAATGGTAGATCTACTTATATCGCTTTAAGGTATCTCCATATTGCTTTCCACAGAGGCTGAACTAGTTTGCAGTCCCACCAGCAGTGTAGGAGTGTTCCTATCTCTC